>CAUYRT010061942.1:0-12750 GCA_963574885.1 Lepilemur ruficaudatus | reverse complement strand
TGAAACCACCCTGAGCAAAAGCGAGACCTCGTCTCTACTATAAATAGAAAGGAATTAATTGGCCAACTAAAAATATATAGAAAAAAAATTAGCCAGGCATGGTGGCACATGCCTGTAGTCCCAGCTACTTGGGAGGCTGAGGCAGAAGGATCGCTTGAGCCCAGGAGTTTGAGGTTGCTGTGAGCTAGGCTGACACCACGGCACTCACTCTAGCCTGAGCTACAGAGTGAGACTCTGTCTCAAAAAAAAAAAAAAGTCTTACACAGCCATCATACGTGCAGTCTGCTGTTCACCAAAATGTCATTATGTGGTGCATGACAATATATGTTAATGTGTTCTCAGCTCTCTTAGTGACCACTTAAAAAATCCATGTGTTGACACTTGGCCCTGCCACCAGGTGAAGTCATTGTAACACAGGTTCCTAGTTGGTTGATTGGGTCTGCTGATACAGCCTGAAACTTGCTTGCTAGATTTCAAAGCAGTCATCTTGAATTCCCACACAGGGGAATGTGTAGCTGTCAAGAGGGGATGGTGCCATGCCACTCAGGGACTCAGCTGTCACCATTCCATTTCTACCCTTAATCTCCATCATCAGCGGGCTCTGGAAGACAGCTTCTCTGCAGACCTCCCTCATAGTTGAATGACAGGAGACATAATCTGAGTTTTTCTTTTTAAATGCAGAATATCTTCCTCACCCAAAATGGAAAAGTAAAATTGGGAGACTTTGGATCTGCCCGTCTTCTCTCTAAGTATGTATCTCTGCTCTGTAGAAGTGACAGTAATCAAAATGTCCATTTTCAGGAATGCTCTGTAATCATTCTTTGCCTTTTTATGGTTTTAGTCCGATGGCATTTGCTTGTACCTATGTGGGAACACCTTATTATGTGCCTCCAGAAATTTGGGAAAACCTGCCTTATAACAATAAAAGGTAAGTGGTACACTTATTTGGTGCATGGGTGACTAGTGACAGGCATTGTAGCCTGTAAACAATGCTAGAGTCTGGTGCCTCTTTAAAGCAGATGCATTTTGGTTTTTTTAAACATATATTTGAAAGCAGTATGGAATCTATATTCCTAGGCTTCTAGATAAAAGTCATAGTTTTCCAACTGTTTTATTCAGAGCTGAGAGGAACTAATTGTAAATACTGAAAGAAAGTCTAGTCATTTCTAGGGACAGTATGAATTATATCACTGGTTCCCAAACATTGCTGCTCCTGCTTTTAAAAATCCCAGAGCCTAGGTTGCATCCATACCACTTAAATCAGAATGTCAGTGAGTGGGAAGCAGGCATCAGTAATTTTTCAAGATCACCAGGTGATTTCCAACATTTGGGAACTGATAGATTATATCATTGAGTTAACATTTATCAGATCATAACCACTAGATCATAACCACTTCTTTGCTAGGTTAATTGATTGCAGGAAGTTAAGTATGAAGACCCTATGATTTAAAACATATTTTTTCTGAATATAAGTTATACATGCCCATTGTGTGGATGAGTGGATGGGGAGGATTGGAAATAGAGAGATGTGTAAAAAAAGAAATGGAAATCACCCACTTTTCACATCTACTAATAACATTTTGATGGGATGTTTTTCCCATCTATTCACTTTTCCCCCCTAAAACTGTTGAGATAGTCTATATACAGTTTGGTCTCCTGTTTTTTTTCATTTTATCTTATAGCATATTCATTTCCCCACATATTTAAACCCTTCTTAAATATTTTTAATGGGTGCCTTACCATAGGGCTCTTCCAAAATTTACTTAATCATTCCTCTGGTTTTGGCTGTATATTTCCAGTTTTCATTATCATAAACAGTGCTATGATTAACATACGTTTTGTGCATAAGTACGTCACTGTTTTATATCACATTCTTGGCATGGATTTCTAGAAGTAGAATCTTGTTACTTTCTGCTGACTTGCTTTTTGAAAATCTAAATAGATTCCTTTTAGAGTAGAATTGACTGAACTGGGGATAACACAGTTCTAAAGGGACTTATTGGGACAATTGGGGAAATTTGAGTATGGACTAAATATTAAATAATGTTATTAAGCTGGACACGGTGGCTCACCTCTAATCCCAGGACTTTGGGAGGCCAAAGTGGGAGGATCACTCAAGGTCAGGAGTTTGAGGCCAACTTGGGCAACATAGGAAGACCCCATTTCTACAAAAAGTAAGAAAAATTAGCTGGGCTTGGTAGCATGCGCCTGTAGTCCTAGCTACTTGGGAGGCTAAAGCAGGAGGATTGCTTGAGCCCAGGAGTTCAAGGCTGTGGTGTGCAATGATCATGCCTTTGAATAGCCACTGCACTTCAGTCTAGGCAACATAGCAAGACTCTATTTCTAAACAAAAAGAAAAGACAGTGTCTGGAAGCTGACTAGTAGATGGTGAGAATGATGGAGGAAACAGAGTGGGGTATAGGGCCAACTATAAAACTTCTGATTTTGAAGAGCAATTTTGTGGAAGAGTGAGTAGTCTTGTTCTCTTTGTTTGGGAACACAGAGATAACTCTGAGGGTAGAGAGGGTTCCCAGAGATACATTTTGCCTTTTTTTTTTTTTTAAGAGGCAGAGTCTTGCCTGACATCCGGGCTGGAGTGTGGAGTGGTGTGATCATAGCTCACTGTAGCCTCAAACTCCTGGGCTCAAGCGATCCTCCTGCCTCACCCTTCTGAGTAGCTGGGACTACAAGCAAATGCCACCAGGCCTGGCTATTTTTAAAATTTTTTGTAGAAACAGGGTCTCACTGTTTTACTCAGGCTAGTCTCGAGCTCCTGACCTTAAATGATCCTCCCACCTTGGCCTCCCAAAGCACTGGGATTACAGGTGTGAGCCACCACACCCAGCCACATTTTGGCTTTTGATAAAGAAG
The DNA here is from genome assembly GCA_963574885.1 of Lepilemur ruficaudatus. Classification (NCBI taxonomy): domain Eukaryota; kingdom Metazoa; phylum Chordata; class Mammalia; order Primates; family Lepilemuridae; genus Lepilemur; species Lepilemur ruficaudatus. The sequence continues at coordinate 9,879 of CAUYRT010061942.1, read as the reverse complement.
AATGCTATCCCTTAGAACTGTCCAGCAGGGGAACAGACTGTGACCAAGGTACAGAGCTGTCCATTAGGAGATGCAGTCAGAGGCTCAGTGCTGTGCACAGGGCATTCCAAGTGGAAGCTGCACTGAATGTCTTCTGGAGTCCTTCTTCCAGCTATAATAATCTAAGTCTGCAAATATTCCCTCTTGCTACTGAATTCCTAAATACTACTGGAATGGTATTTGAACCACCCTCATTTGGAGAGGTGAGGTTGGAAAGCAGAAAGTTTTATTGTGAACATTACTCTTAGCAAGTGTCTAAGTATTAGACCAAAATTACCGTATGTTTTATTTTAATATCTAGGAATTACTTGTGATATCTATTCTTATTAAAGGTAGGATAATTTTTCATTTTTCTGTATTAGAAAATCCATATATTTTCACATGTTAACTCATAATCCACTTGTTATTACGTTGCTTCTTTGTGCTTCCAGTGACATCTGGTCCTTGGGATGCATTCTGTATGAACTCTGTACCCTTAGGCATCCAGTAAGTATGGCATGCAAAATGGAAGAGGCAGCTTGTCATATCTGGCTAAGTCCTAAGTAATGTGCCAAATTCCAGTTGGCAGTTTGCTTCTCTAGGATGAAGTCATTATAAAAGTTTTCATATGTTTCCACTGCCATCATCTTTGCCTTGAGCTGCTTTTGTAGCATATACTAATAGGAAATTTTCATTGTTTAGTTTCTGTTGTGCTATATATCTCCTGCCTGTGTGCCTTCCCTCCTTCCTTCCCTCCCTCCTTCCTTTCTTTTCCTCCCTTCTCTTCCCTCCTCCCTCCCTCCCTTCCTTCCTTCTTTTTGCTATTCTTAATTTTTTTATTATATTTTGGTAAAATATATATAACATAAAATTTTCCACTCTAACAATTTTTGAAGTATACAATTCTGTGGCATTATTACATTCACAATATTGTGCAACTATCACTACTATCTATTTGTTAAACTTCTCTATCACCCCAAACAGAAACTCTTGTAACCTTTAAGTAATTATTCCCCATTGTACCCTCCCCATCACCCCTGGTAACTGCTATACACATTCTTGTTTCTACTAGCAAGAATAAATATTAAGGACTACAGTGCCCTGAACATTTGGCACAAGATCTGTTGTCTTTCATCTGTTTGAAGGCAAAAGTCATTCTCAAACCTGTAGGAAATGCAGGAAATCAGTAGAATGGCTAAAAAGCCAGAGGCAAAGCAGATTCAATCTTATTTTTCATTGCCTGAATTTTTCCTTTGTTATTTGTTGGTTTTTCCTTTTTGATACCCTTCACTTGCATTTTTATTAGTAGGGCAATATACTTTCAAGGCAGAATGCCAATATGTTCTTACAGGGCTGATGTCTAATGTTAGTTCCGATGTATTTATTATACATTGAAAATTTTTAAAATGTTACTCCAGTCTGTCATGCATTATCCCACTCTGTTACTTATGAAACTTTAATGTTGACTTTAATGATGAGAGTAGTGAAAAGGATTTTGCCGTAGAACTGGAAAAGTCTGAAGTGTGTGTTGCTTTGCCGCATGCCCAGGGGTTTCTGGGAAGGAGTGGAGCAGAGGAATATTATACTTTTTAGAGGACTGTTACTATCATTTGACTTTTTAAAAAGCCTTATGTATGTATTACTTTGTTTTTCAAAATATGTTAAATATATATATCTGCAAAAACGTTGATTATGACAAATAAAGTACCCAAAGCAGGAATTGATGGAAAGACTTTAGTCTCTAGAGAGGGCAGCTTTTTATTATTCATGTGTTGCCTTTCTCCTGAACCGCCGTAAAATTGTAGAATAGTATTTAAGGATCCCTCTAGAAAGAAAAATGACCAGACATCTGACATATTTATAAAACTAAAGTAATTTATATGCATTTAGTTCCATTGGTACTTTCTGATTTCCATCTTCTTTCCCTGTATCTGCTTTTAAAGTTAAATTCTTTACTTTTCAGTTTCAGGCAAATAGTTGGAAAAATCTTATCCTGAAAATATGTCAAGGGTCCGTCCGTCCGCTGCCGTCACATTACTCCTACGAGCTTCGGTGTCTAGTGCAGCAGATGTTTAAACGGAACCCTTCACACCGCCCCTCCGCTACGACGCTTCTCTCCGGACGCAGCGTGGCTCGGCGTGTCCAGAAGTGCTTACCCCCTGAGGTGCGACAGGCATTGGGTCGGCTGCGAATGGTTTTCAAGTGTGTGTAAAATAGTGTGTTATCTTTTAAACACAATTACATGGTACATGTACTTGTGAAAATTCAAATGATGGGCTGGGCGTGGTGGGGATGCCTGGCGTTCCAGCTGCTCAGGAGGCTGAGGCAGGAGGATCGCTTGAGCCCAGGAGTTTGAGGTTGCTGTGAGCTATGATGACGCCACTGCACTGCAGCCCGGGCAACAGAGTGAGACCCTGTCACCCCTGCCAAAAAGAGAAAAATTCAAATGATGCAGAAGTGTATTGATAACTAAAAAGTTAAAACTTCCTCCGTCCTCTTTTCTCTCCCACAATGCTGTTCCCCAAATATAATCACGGTTCCAGTTTGCATTCCCTTCCAGGCCTTTTTCTAGATGTAAATAGATGTCTATGTTTGTCTCTCCATCTAAATGATATGTGTTCTTTAAATGACATTTTTATTTTTCAACTTGAAATATTATTGTGCTGAGGAATGTTGATGATTAAATGATATTATGGCAATGTCTATAGAAAAGTATATTTCATATCTTTAAACTTTCAACTTTACATTTCAGATCATCACAGAATATGGTGAACAGATATTAGAAGAAACCAAAAAATCTAAGCATAATACACCAAGTAAAAAGGGTAAGAATGTTGGAAAGACTGTTTATTGTTAAGTGCTCTTAAAAATACAGTAGAACAGAAAAGAAAAATATAATTTTCGAGTTATTGACATCGTTATCAAAGATACTCCTCAAATCAAAATTTTCTTTTTGTCATTCCAGACATAATTTTATGCTGAATCTTATCTTTTAATTTTATTTAATTTTATCTTTTTCTCCGGAATAATAAGGATACCAAAAAAAGCCTAGTTTGGACGCTTTAGTGTGTAAAGATTGTTCTTTGTGTAGTGTGAGAACCATATTTACTCTGGCTTGTTTTGGGTCAGGTAGATGGCTTCTGTGGGCAGGCCTAGGAATCTAACCATGAAAATATAACACTGATCGTACAGGAAAAATGTATCCCCAAATTTCTGAAGAACCATCATTCTTTAAAAAAACACAGAGCCTTTTCTAATGTGAACTGTGGGCTTTGGGTGATAGTGATGTGTCCATGTAGGCTCATTGATTGTAATGGTGCAGTATGGGGGAGGTGGCCTGGAGGGGACAGGGGTATGTGGGAATCTCTGTGCTCTCTGATCCATTTTGCTGTGAATCTAAAACTGTACTAAAAAAATAAAGTTTATTAATTAAAAACAAAAGCCAGAACCTTTTTAAAAGTTGGGAACCATCCACATAATAGCTGTAGTCTATCCTGAACAAATATCAAATTTAATTTATTATCTCTTTGGAAGTTGTCATCTCTGACTTTTTTCAAAGCTATTTTTATGCCTTTTCATTTGTCATCAATGACTTCCTTCTGAAGAAATCCAACAAAGATAGTAGATATGAACAGAATGAGGGAGAAGAGCTAAGAAGTGTAAAAATCAGCCACTTTTGGGACTGTGCAATACCTCCATTGTCTGGGGCTCTTTATCTTAGTGTTATACTCAGGTACTACAAAGAAACATTGTGAAAACTCTATTGTTTTCTTAAAGTTAACTTTAAGAAACTTTTATTTCTGGAAGGATATTACCCATTCAGTCTTATAATTCAAGCTTTTCACTATTACTTAAGAGAGAGCCAGTTTTCTTTGTTCTACCAATTTGCTTTAGCATTAATTTTACTTTAGATACTATTAATATTTTGTAGGTTTTGTTCACATCCCGGCATAGTGGGAAATCAGTTTTAAAATGCTGGGCAAGAGGAAACAGAACTAAGAAACGTTTCAAGATAGTTTGGAAAAGTAGTTTTAGGATTTCTAAAAAGAGAGGACCAAAGTAGTTTATTGAGGAATAAACCCAGCCTCCTGAGTTAGTGAAATGCCACCATATTGGAACCACGTGTCTGGTGGCATCTCCAATTTAGTCCACAGGTAGTGAGACCAGAGATCATGTCTGACTTGCTCACTCTTGTGTATTCTCAGTGCCTGTCATCATAGATATGCAATAGCAATTTTTAAAAATGTTGAGCGAATAAGGGACATGAACCACAGGGCTCTGCCAGAGGAAAATGAGGCAGGAGCCATCCCTGCCAACGGGATCAGTTGCTAGAGTTCTCCGCTGCCTCCTGCTGGTCCCTTGTGAGTGAATGAGCAGCTCACTTCTTGTTGGGGATACCTATTCCACTGCTGTGACAGTTGTCAGGAAAAGCACAGACTCCACTACCATGCACTAAGGGGGATAGCAGCCTTCAAGTCTGCAGAGGTATATTACCACTTAGTGCTTAAACAGGTTGGCATAAGTGAATAGAGATGTCTTTTAACCTTCAGATTTTAACATTGGGAATAAAACAATAGAAATAGCCTCTTTAAACAGCTGGGGTGTATTACTGGGTGACTACAGCTTGATATCCCTATTTAGGATAGCAAAGAGCTTTGGCTCTTTGACTTTAAAAACGTCACCTGTTCGCCAAGTTTTATGCAGATCATGTTAGGAACTGAATGAGTCTTTAAGTGCTTTCTCTTTCTACTTTCTCTCTCTCTCTCTTTTTTAAGCAGACCCCAGCAAAATCAGGATAGCTTTGGGAAATGAAGCAAGCATGGTGGTAAGTGCTTTAAAATTAAATTTATGAAACATCTATCTCCTGGGTACTGGGTACCCTTAAGTGCCGTGAGATACCTGGAAGGCTATGACCTGGTTGCTCCAGTGTTACCATGGGAAGTAATCTGGAGCTGTTGTCTTTCACTGCCACACGAGCCACTTCAGGTCACCATTCTTTGTGTTTGGGTTTTTTAATTGTTTTAGAGGATTTTTAAGATCTTGTTATATTACCCAGGTGGGTCTCAAACACCTGGGCTGAAGCCATCTTCCCGCCTCAGCCTCCTGAATACTTGGGACTGCAGGTGTGCACCATGGCACCCAGCTTACTGTGCTTGTTTTTTCATTTTTAATTATTCATGGTTTTTAATATGGATGCGAGAGAACTTTGTCCTGCTTTCAGCCATGAATATCTTGTTTCAGCTTGCCTTTCAGTTTGTTTCTTGTTGTGGTAAATTACATGGAACATAAAGTGTGCTATTTTATCTGATTTTTAAGTGTACAATTCAATGGCATTAATTACACTCATAATATTGTGCAACCATCACTATTATCTATTTCCAGAACTTTATCACCACAAACAGAAACTCTGTACCTGTTAAACAATAACTCCCCACTTCCACCATCTCAGCCCTGCGTCTTTTCTAATCTACTTTCCGTCTCTATGAATTTGCCTATTCTAGATAGTTCATCTGAATGGAATCTTAAAATATTTGTCCATTTACGTCTGGCTTCTTTCACTTACCTAATGTTTGCAAGATTCCTCTATGTTGTAGCGTGTGTCAGAACTTCATTTTGGCTGGGCGCAGTGGCTCACGCCTGTAATCCTAGCACTCGGGGAGGCCGAGGCGGGCGGATAGCTCATGGTCAGGAGTTCAAAACCAGCCTGAGTAAGAGCGAGACCCTGTCTCTACTATAAATAGAAAGAAATTAATTGGCCAATTAAAAATATATACAAAGAATTAGCCAGGCATGGTGGCGCGTGCCTGTAGTCCCAGCTACTCGGGAGGCTGAGGCAGGAGGATTGCTTGAGCCCAGGAGTTTGAGGTTGCTGTGAGCTAGGCTGACGCCTAGCCCGGGCAACAGAGGGAGACTCTGTCTCAAAAAAAAAAAAAAAGAATTAACATATTGATATTAAACACGAGACTATTTTAAAGTAGATGGATTTTTCTACAGAGGTGAAAAGGAAGGAGACTTTCTAATTTAGTAGTGATTCAGAAGACAGATCTTCAGAAATCAAGTTGCCCTGAAATGAAAGTACAAACGGCACATAGTAGTCAAGGAAATGGGTACGTAAGGCCTCTCGTGATCTAGCATTGTCCTATTTATAGTATATTTTCCACTTCACCTTTTACTAGTCTCCCTCTCCCTTCACAGTCTAACGAAGTGTTTCTCAATCAGATAAAATCCATCCACCCCCTTGGATAAATGTAAATCTCATACTCTTCTTTGATGTTATTTGAAATCTAATACAATGCGGAGCCACATGGTCTGAATTCATATCTGGCTTTACCACTTACTAGCTTGGTCACCTCAGGAAACTGACTTGTCATCCATAAAATGGGAATAATCGGTACATATTTTAGGGTTACTGTGAGGATTAAATGAATTAGTATATTTAAAGCGTGTAGAGAAGTGCCTGACAAATAGTAAGTGCTATTACTAATACTATAATATTTAGAATTAGAAGTAATCAAAGCAATAGTACAAAGTGCTTTGTTTTCAAACTATGTAAGCTGCCTCTCTAAACTTCACCTGATATGAAATTGTTCTAGTAATCTTAACTCTTGCATTTTTCTGAATATGCCTTGTTGTTTCCTATTCCTATGCTTTTGCACATGCTGTTCTTTCTGCCTGGTAGGTCTTTGTCTACTTAGCTAATCCCCACTCAAGCTTAAATACTCAGCTCAGATAGCAGCGCATTTATGAAGGCTTCCATGATAACTCCCCACCAAGAGAACCTCCCATTTCTGGGCACCAAGCATATTCTGACTTCAAATTTATTCTAACTGTTTACATGTCCATATCCCCTACTTAAGTCTGAGCTCAGTGAGAGTAGGCACTAAATATCCATTTATTGGAATTTAAATAATTCACAGAGTAGCCGTTTATTTAACAAATGTTTATTGAAAGCCAGCACATCACCAAACAAAACAGGCAAAATCCCTGATCTCGTGGAGTTTTATAGTTTGTGGGCTTTGAGTATAGTACTAGAAGATGCCGGTTTAAGTGTAGAAGGGTCATAATACTCTATGAGGCGAAACTCATTTGTAATACGTTTATTGTTATTATTATTATTGCCTAGATCTAGTTTCTAACCAGAAGAGAATAGCAGCTAATTAAAAAGGACACGTTCTTCTCGCCTATAGACTCCTAAGGAATGTCCTAACTTAATGTGGCTTATACTAAGAAAAATGAAAAGGGAGAACTAGAGAGACCCAAGCAGAGTCCATAATGAGCCTGGGGACATGTGGCAGGCCACAGGCTTAATCAACAGGGAACCTGCCTCAGTAGCCCAGGGTAATCCCACAAAGACTAAGCATCTTATCTAATGATAATTCAGAGTTTGATTTTTCTATTTAGTTTCTTTTATTGAAGTAATATATAAACATAGCTTTAAAAAATACTACAAGGCTTATAATAAAAACAGCAGTCCTTTGCACCAACTTTCTAATCGTGTTTCCTTTTAGGAAACTACTTTCAACTTTTAAACTCTTGTAGGGATTTCTTCAGGTGTTTACCTTCTTTTTTTTTTTTTTTTTTTTTGAGACAGGGTCTCACTTTGTTGCCCTGGCTAGAATGCAGTGGCTCTCTGTAGCTCACTGTAACCTCAAACTCCTGGGCTCAAGCAACCTTCCTGCCTCAGCCTCCCGAGTACCTGAGACGAGACTACAGGCATGCGCCACCACACCCAGCAATTTTTCTATTTTTTTATAGAGATGGAGGTCTCGTTATGTTCTTTAGGCTAGGCTCAAACTCCTGGCCTCAAGCAATCCTGCCATCTCAGCCTCCCAAAGTGCTGGAATTATAGGCAAGAGCTACTGCGTTTGGCTGGTTTTTAGAATTTTTAAAGCATTTTCCCAATGACTTCTAGCTTCCTGTGTTGCTGCTGAAGTCTGATGCCATCTGATTCCCAATCCCTGTTTGCAATTTTTTTTTTTCCTGAGGAAGCTTTTAGGATCTTTTATTCCTGTTTATCCTAAGTTTCACAATGATATGCCTCAGTATGGGGGTGTGGGGTTTTTCTCATAGTTTTTAGGCACTCAGTAAATTCTATTAAGCTAGGATTATATGCTCTTCAGTTGTGCGACATTTCCTTATATTAATTATTGGATGATTTTCTCTTCTCCATTTTCTCTGTTCTCTTGTCTTAGAACTTCTATCAAGCAGGCATGAGACTTTAGGGGTGATCCTCTTAAATTTTTTTCTCCTCTACTCTCTATCCCTTTGTCTTTTCCATATACTTATTGAGAGATGACTCCTATTTAGTTTTCTAATCTTTTTTAACTAAGAATTCTTTTTGTTTTCTAATTGTTCCATTATTCCTAGCATCCTGTTCTTGTTTCACAGATGCAATATTTTCTCTTTCTGCTCTGAGGATCTAAATTTATAGTTATTTTGAATTGTCCCTTCCAATTCTCTTGGTCTGTTCTCACTTCCACATCAGTGGCTTCCCTTAAATATCTGGTGATTCTTGGCTGTTATGCTCATATTTAAGAATGAAGTATGAAGAATGTGGAGCAACTAGAACTCTCATACACTGCTGGCAGGAATGCAAAATGGTACAACCATTTTGGAAAACATTTTGGCAGTTTCTTAAACAGTTAAAGGTATACTTACTACACAACTCAGACATACTGCGGCGTTTACCATAAAGAAACGAAAGCGTATCTCCACACAAAGACTTGAACATGAATGTTCACAGTAACTTTACTTGCAGTATACAAAGAGTACACACCACGTAAGCCTATCTGTTGAAATTCTAGAATATGTAAACCAATCTACAGTGATAAAAAGCAGACCAGCGTTTGCCTGGGGACAGGGTTGGGAGGAGGAAGAGAAGGATTACCAAGGAATACAAGGAAATTCTCAGAGGTGATGCATATGCTCATAATCTCAATTGTGATGATGGTTTCACACCATCAAAAATTAGATTCTTTAAAGATGTATAGTTTATTTTACTTTAATTATGCCTCAATAAATCTATAAAAAAAGAGGGAGGGAGGGAGGGAGAGGGGGAGGGGGGGGAGAGAGAGAGAGAGAGAGAGAGAGAGAGAGAACCCAAAATAAATGTGGCTAAAAAAACAAAAAAGAGAATGAGGTGCTAAAAGTGAATTGAAAACTGTGGAGCTGGCATGTTTATAAAGGGAGAGGGGGTGTCTCATTACTGAGTATATGCCATATATGCCCTATTTTCAGTGTGGCACTCACTCCTGCCCTAGACTGTTGGACTATGCCTAATATTTCCAAGTTGAGTACCCTTTCCGGTTAAATTTCTCTAGAATAAGGTTGGCAAACTTTCTATACACAACCAGATAGTAACTAGTGTAAGGCCATACTGTCTTTGTCGTGACTTTCAACTCTGCCACTGTAGCATGAAAGCAGCCATAGACAATATGTAAATGAGAGAGTATGGCTGTGTTCCAAAAACTTTATTTACAAAAACCGGCAGAAGGCCAGATTTGGCCCAGGTGGAGGCCACAGTTTACCAAGCCATGCTCTAGAGACTCATACTAGTCCTTCCCTCTTTGAAGAACTAATCAATTTCTCTTCAGAAGGATACCCTGAAGTAATAGCTAAAAACACTCTATACCTACAGAAGATAACTGAGCAAGTAAAAATTAGGGGAAGGGAAGTTGTGAAAAGGGATACTAGAAATTTTAAAAGAGTTATATATAATTTTTTTTTTTTTTTTTTTTGAGACAGAGTCTCACTCTGTTGCCTGGGCTAGAGTGAGTGCCGTGGCGTCAGCCTAGCTCACAGCAACCTCAAACTCCTGGGCTCAAGCAATCCTTCTGCCTCAGCCTCCCAAGTGGCTGGGAC
>CAUYRT010061941.1:0-15761 GCA_963574885.1 Lepilemur ruficaudatus | reverse complement strand
GCATTCTATATATACCAATAGTTTTGTTTTTTCTTGCTTGCTTTTTATTATATGTCTCAGGGGACCTGTTCCAGTTTTCACTCCCAATGTTTGCATCTGTTTTTCTCACCTTTTAACACCCTTCCCTCCTCTTCGGATTTTCTCCTAACTAAATATTTGTCATATCTCATTTTTAAATTTCCTCCTTAGGGATACCTTTCCTGACTCACTAGATTAGAATGAATGAGCCTGCTGTGTAATCGCATAGTACACCTCACTCCCTTCATGATACTTACCACATTTGATGTAATTGTTTACCGTGCCCACTGAACTGTAAAATACATAAAAGAAAGACTGATATTTTTCTTTTCACCATTCAACATATGTTTCTTAAAGACCAAATGCTTCCTCTTTTTTGAACAGTATCTTTTCACATAAATGCAATACGTTTATCCATCGGTGATTATTAGAAAAATCAGATCATAAATAAAACTTGCCTTTTTAACTTAATCTTGTATCTTAGAAATCTCTATATGTCAATAATATTTTAATGACTGCATTTTTCAAGTACTTCATTAAAACTATTTAAAATTAACATTTGTGTACATATATCTTTACATTCCTGATCTTTTTATTCTAAGAGGATAGAAAAATCTGACCAAGAAGCTCCTTTCACAGCAAAAGAAGTACAGCCCATGTTCACGAAATTCCCTGGTATCACCATGTTCCTCAACATCTTAAAGCAGCTGGTTTGAGAGAATGGCAGAATTGCCTGTTGAAAGCTCAGTTACGCCACCAGCTGGTTGTTAATACCTTGCAGGGCTGGGGCAAGTTTCCCTAGAAGGTTCTGCTTTGAATTAATGTCCCATATGCGATGCTGTTTCTCCCATAGTCAGGATTCATGGGTACAGGAGTCAAGGCCTAGAAATGAGAGTGGCACCACTCATTATTACTCACTAGATTTTTTCTTCTTTTTTTTGCTTCCTGTTCTCATTACCTTGTGCTCTGCTGGCCTAGAGGGCTTAGTTTCAAAGGGAGGAAAGCTTCCACCAGGAGTCACAACAATGATTGTATTAAACTGGAAGTTAAAACGCTGCCCAGCCACTTTGGAGTCCATGTGCATCTAAATCAGTAGGCAAAAAAGAGAGTGACGGGGTGATTGTTCCCAACTACCAAGGGGAGATTGGGCTGCTATTCCACATTGGAGGTAAGGAAGAGTATGCCTGGAGTTCAGGAGTTCCCTCGGGGCATCTCTTTGTATCCCAACCCCTGTATGTAAAGTCAACAGAAAATGACAACAACCTAATCCAGGTGGAACTAGTAATGATCCAAATCCTTTAGAAATGAAGGTTTGAGTCACTCCACTAGGTAAAGAAACATGACCTGCTGAGGTGTTACCTGAATACAAAGAAAATATGAAATAGATAGTGGAAAAAAAGCAGTTATAAATATCAGTTATGGCTACATGACCTGTTACAAAAATAAGGACATAACTGTCATCAGTATTTCCTCCTTATTTTGTTATAAACATGTATGAGCATTTCAAATATCTTCGTGTTCTTCACTCTTATTCCCATTTCATGTAATGTAAGATGTATTGACTTTATATCACAGTATTTAATTATTGTTAATTTTACATGATGGTATGAAAGTTATAAGATATTAAGGAAAAAAGTAAAGATCACTCAAGTAGGTAACCTCCCCTTTTGAGGAAGGAGTCCGTGTGTTTTCAATAGTATGCAGGATAATTGCGTCATTTGTTTTTGAAGACAATGTATGATTTGAGGAGATGAATATGGGTGCCCAGTTGACACGGGGTGGATTTGTGATGGTTAATTTTGTGCGTCAACTTTACTGGGCCATAGAGTTTCCAGATATCTGGTTAGACACTATTCTAGATGTGACTGTGAGGGTGTTTCCGGAGGAGTAACATCCATATTGGCAGACTTCATAAAGTCGATTACCCACTTCAATGGGGTGGTCTTCATTCGATCCCTTGAAGGCTTGTCTACAAAATAAAAAGCTGAGTAAGGGAGAATTTGCTCTCTCTGCCTGACTGTCTGTAAGCTGATGCGTCATTCTTCTCCTGCCTTCAGACTCAAACTCAATCAATAACACACACCACTCACTCTCCAGCTTTTCAGGTCTTCTGACTCAGACGGAAACTATCCCACAGTTCTCCTGCATCTCCAGCTGGCCTACTTCAGATTTGGGGATTTTCCAGCCTCCTAATCATGTCAGCCAATTCCTCATGATAAACTTACGTATATTTTCTGTGTCTCTGGAGAACTCAGACTAAAACAATGTCTGAATTCAAACTAAAAACATTTAAAAAATCAAAGCAAACTCATCCCTAATCAATTTTCCTTTATAAATTAGAAGTAAGGTGTTTTTTGGGGGGGTGGTTTCTCTGCTTATTTTATCATTTCTTTACGTTATTGAGGTATAATTGATATCTAATAAAAACTACACATATTTAATGTATATACAGTAGGCCCATGGTATACGCAGCAGATTGGTTCCAGCACCCTTATACATATATTTAAGTTCTGCTATCAAGCCTGAGGAACACATAATTTGAAAAGTCAGCCCTCAGTACACAGGTTTCACACTCCACAAATACACTATTTTTCATCCATGTTTGGTTGAAAAAGAACCCTGCATATAAATGTACTCCTGTAGTTCAAACCCATGTTGTTCAATGGTGAACTGTCGTTTGATGAGTTTGACATACGCATACAGCCATGATAGGCATGTTTAATAGCATCATTGTGGCAATGGTGTCATGGTTGCTTTACTTTTTGTTTAAGATCTTATTAATTGCAAAAGTATAACAAACTTCCCAACTCTTATTATCAATGATTTTCACATTGTCTTAAAAAAATTTGGAATTTTCTAACATCTTGTTCAATTTTTAACAGGGAAAACCATAGAGGGAATGCTGACAGTTGCAAAATTTACCATTATAATACAGTATTTCTGATATTTTCATAATGGTAAAATACATTTCCAAAACATTTTCAAGAATAGTGTGTTGCTCTTTTCAGACTTAAAGGTACATTTTTCCTGTTTATTTCAGATAAATTAATTTATATTTTAAATTGAATATTATTAAATATTAGCATCATCACTAATGTATTAGTACTTAAATTTATGGTAAATGAAAACTAAATACGATACTGCTATGCAATATTTTCACCGTAAAAATTTTTAGTTTGGGCTAAGATGCATAAACTGTACTCGAGCTCTCACAGTAAGCAACTATAAACCTGCACAAAATATGTGACAATTTTTAAGAATTGGACAGCAGGAGAAAAGCAGCATATAAAGGTATACGTTCACCTTAGCATTCTGCCTTGGGAAGCATTTTACTGAAGGGATTTGAAGCATGCATAGAGATTGGAAATCCTACTGGGCATAGCAATCAGAGATCAGAGTTCAGAGCTGCTATTGTGACGCCAATTTGCAGGACAGTGTACAGAGAGGAAAGAGCCACTGAAAAGAACCCAACTGAGATATCTCTGTAAGGGTTCTGCTAAAATTTATACTGGCATTGTAAGCTGTGCATGAACAGGACACCTAGCATAGAACACTTATGGGGGTAGAAAATTTTAACAGAGAATTTCAGAGGTTGTAAAACACGGAAAAAGGTAAAAGTTTTGACACAACTAGAATAATTCAGTCTTAACTGCACACCATGGGTATTTAGTTAAGACTTGACAAAAGCCATGCCTTAGGAATAAGGACTGCATTGTATGAGGAAAAGTACATCCTAAGAAAAAAAGTCAAACTGAAATAAACCCATTTAAACAAAGCTTAAAATCAAGACTTGAGAAGACATTGTATGATTGACAATGTCCAGAATACAATAATACTAAAAAAAGTGCTAAGTAAGGGGAGAAAGTGTGATTTGAAATTTGTATATATACACACATACATATATATGTATTTCAGATATATATATATACTTATTTCATATATATATGCATGTACATGAGACATGGTAGTTAACAGACATACACGTAATTGTAGAAACAAGTAATATACATGAGCTTGCAGTTACAAAAAGTTCCAGGACAACAGAAGAAAGAGTATGGCACAGAAGATTTTTTTTTAAAGTGGTAGCAGCATGACCATGTTCCAAGTTAATGAAGATCATCAATTCACACATCAAAATTCAGTGAATTTCAATTAAGATAATTCCAAAGAAATGTAAACATGATGATGAAATTGGTAAAAACTAAAGGTTTAGATAAAATCTTCATATATTCTAAATTCTCTCATGATTACTTCATTGATTATTTAGAATTATTAATTTACAAATATTTGAATGTGGGTTTTTTGTTATTGTTTCCTACTTTGATTCTATTGTGAAAGAAAAATCTTAAAAGCATCTGAGGAATAAACATACAATCAGGAAAAATATAACAAAAAAGATACCTGACCACATCAGAAATAATGGAAGCCACACTTGTAAAACTATTCTTCAAAAATAAAGAGATAATGACTTTTTTACAAGCCTAATAGACAAAAGGACCATTTTGGAAAACAAAATGACTTTAATTTCATGATATGAAAGGAGGCAAATATTTCTTGTACAGGACACATTATGCATTAACAATAAAAGAAAATAAAAACAATTAAAAAAATTAAAATCAACTCATCAGAAGACAATTAATTTTTATGATCTTTTGTTAAGTGCATACATGTTGAGGATTGCTACCAATCCTTAAGGGTATATGGGAACTGTTTATACTTAATACTCAATTTGTCTGTAAACCTAAAACTGCTCTAGAAAATAAAGTCTATTAATTAAAAACAAAACATAAACACAAAATTGCAAAAAAAGGTAAATGTAAAGAATGTGAAAAATCAAGCCATTTTGATTTTCCCAGGCTTAAAAAGAACTCATATATATAGAGAGAGATAGATAGATGCATATATATATGAACATATTACACATCAATAAACAAAAGACAAAGAAAATCAGTAAATACACTATAAAACAGGTAAAGAACTAACAGGTATTTCACAAATGTAGATACTTGAATAGTCAACAAACATAAAAGCATGCTCGTAAAAGTGCGGGGAACCTGTGGCCTTGGGGCCACGTGTGGCCTCCGTTTGACTGAATCCAAATTTTATAGAACAAATCCTAATAAAGGGATCCATTCTGTCAAGTTTGGATTTGGTCGAGGGGCCACACTCAGGGATCTGGAAGGCCGCATGTGACCTCAAGGCCACAGGTCCCCTACCCTAAACAGAGCAAATGCATTCCTTGGCATTTAACCATATAAGACAATGTCTACTTCAAACATGTATAAAATCCTGTATGTAAATTTTATTTATAATAGCCTTGACTCCCAAGAAGGGAATTGATAGACAGATTGTGGTATACCCATGTAACTGAATACTGCTTGGCAATTAAAAAATAAAATGCTGATGCAGCCAGCAACTTGTCTAACTCTCAAATACATTATAGTGACTAAAAATTCAAACAGATAAATGTGTATCCTGTATGACTCCATTTATGTAAAGTTCCAGAACAGGAAAAAAATTATTTATGGTGATATAAGGAAGATTATTGGTGCATTGATTGAAAACATCACAATGAAGCTTTCAGAAATAATTGGAGATTCTCTATACTTTGATCTAAGAACTAGTCAGGAGTGTCTGTGCATGTGTGCACTAAAAATCAAACTGTTCAAGTATAATTTTAATTTATAAGAGCTTAATGAAGTAGCTCATTAAATATGAAAACTAAAATGATAATAGCTTTCGTCTAAAACAGCAATGATCATCCAGAAAATAAAATAGAGAAAAATATTCACAACAAATTTTAAAATACTGCCTGAAATTTCTATAAGATTGTAGGGATGATATCCAGAAAATATCATATATCCAGGATGTGACATAAACAATTTAAATAAAAAGACAAGTTTACCATGTTATTAGAAGGGAATGCTAATATTGTAAATATGCCATTTCTTCCAGAATGAATTCCTTAAATAAAGTGGAATAAATATACATAAATATTTTTTTAAACTTAGTCAATCCATTCAAATTTCAGCTGGACTATCTAAGCAGTGGCTGTCATCTAGAAAATGTCAAAAATTAAAGCAAAAGAGACAAACTGGTGAAATATTTGTAAATACATGTATCAACTAATATTGTTTATATAAAATGAGCTCTTATAGTACAAAAACACACTAATTGAAAACTGGATTCAGAATGTAATCATAATTCACAAAAGAAAACTATAAATAACAAATAATAGAAAACTAATTATAACTGGTTATAAAAAGGTTGGAAAGTATATACTTTTTGCTTCCAAATTTACACTGACAATAGAACTGTACTAGGTAATTCTGAGAAGCATGCACAGAAATATAAACCCCTGATGAATTGAGTGTATTTAAAAAATTGCAGCAAGCAAATGGCCGTCTTCCTTCAAGAAATCAAATATACATACTCTTCCTACACAGCAATCCCAACGCAGAATTATTTTTCTCCTAAGAAAATAAAAAAAAACACGTACCACTAAGTATGTCTATAAAGACGTTTATTTGTCATAATCCACGTTTTATTAAAATAATGAAAACAACATACCATAGAGAATTGCTTAGGCACTCATGTTTTCTTCCCTATCATTTAATAAAGACAATAAAATTAAAACTAATTTATAAAAGAAAAATATACAAAATAATTTTGTAACAAATTACTAAGTATAGGACAAATGCCATAATTCCTGGAATACGAGATGAGTGAATTATTACCTATATTTAAGAATGGAAATGCAAGTGATTTGTGTGTGTTTGTGCACGTGTGTGTCCCAAAAATTTGTGTTCAGTATACTTGAAATGGCAGGCGATATCCAAAGATATTGCATTTTTTTCTAAAAGATGAAGAAAGACACTGGCAAAAAGACTTTAGCTTTTTCGATGCATTTTAAGTTGCTTCAGCTTCCTTGAAAAGATTCCCAGTAGCCTGTACTGGTATTTAAAATGGAGACACATGTAGTCACTATTAAATTGAAACTAATCAATCAACACTCATGTGCACATATGGTAGTAAAACTCAATGGAAAACAAGTAGGTGAGAGAGGGAAAGAGGGGATGGGTAAATTTACAACTAATAGGTACAATGCACGCTGCCTTGCTGATGTGCACACTTATAACTTTGACACAAACTGCACAAAAGCAAAGCACGTAATCGAAATGTTTGCACCCTATAATATTCTGAAATTTAAGAAAATAAAAAAATAAAATGGAGCTACCTATTTAAAATAATGGAAAATTGATTGAAAGTGCACATTATCAAAAACCAGATGTTTGAAGAGAATGTAGGACCAGAGGACTCACAGTTATCAAAGCTGTAATTAGAATATGCTATCAAATGTTATAAAAGTGATGACATTTTATATAGGGTTTCAGGATCTGGCCCAGCCACAAATGCCTCTTTTATTAATGAATTATCAAGCCGCATCCCACTAGATATCCCGAAATAATTGCTATTTCAGTGACAAAAACCTATCTTCTTTTCAGGCACTAACTTGGAGCAGAGACATCATCTACATATATTTTAAATCATGAGGGATCTGAAATTAGACAAACACCATGGGTGAGTAAAGAGCCCTTCATAACATTACAAATGTATGCAGATATAGAAAACATCAAAGTCAATCAGCATTCATTGGAAATGATTTAGGAAAACAAAGTAGAATTAAACTGGTAAAACAACATGGAAATATTACAGAAGAAAATTAATTTGTATTAATACAAGGGCACCTTGCCTGCTTAGTAAAACTAATTCAGAAACAGGAGAGAGACATAATATTTTCTACCTCCCACAGTGTACGCTGAAAATAAACCGAACTTATCCAGGTTGAGGCAGTTGTAATAGATATGGTTTCCACAGAACTCAATTTGTGCTTAGCACAGAGTATGTGCTCAATAAATAACCATTGAATGAAAAAATGAATGAGTGTCTTCTATTAAATCACCAACACACACAAACATAGCTTCTTATACTAGTCACTTTCAGATAGCTTCCAATAACTCAGGATTGTTCAGTTTTAAACCAGGATTAATGTCACATCGTTGCATTGCCAGGGAGCGATGCCTGCGAGTTATAAACAATGATGAATAATCAACCCACATGATTCTGGGAACACACTGCTGTTCCACGAGATGAATGCCAATTGACTTGGATGTTTTCTATACTGGCATACATTTGTAATGTTATCAAGGGCTCTTTACTCAACCGGAAGTAACTTACCATAGGAAGTAACTTCCAGGCTCTAAGCGTGAAGAAACTTCTGCTTTCTTTCCTTCTTTGGGATGACAGCACCAGCAACCCAGTGGTCCCACCTCAGGAACTCTCTGCCCCTGGCATACAATACATATTTCTCTACTCAACTCCTCCCTGTCCTTGTGCCACAGGAAATATGAACCGTATTATTACCTATCACGGTTAGGGATGGAAGGTAAGGTACTCTTCCTCTCTCCTCTGAAACCCCCAACTTTTTCTAAGGGTTCAGTGTCCTGAGGGCAAGTTCCATGATGAAGCCTCTGCAACAGACACTGTTAATATATCTACAAATCTTTCCTAGAGCATGTATTCCTGTGTATTTGAGTAATGGTCAGTGGACACGGGGAAAGGAAAAAATATGTCTGAATGCTTACATATTCTATGAATGATTTCATGCCGTGCATTTGTTGTCTTAGTCTGTTTTCTCTTGCTTATAACAAAATATCTGAAACTGGGTAAATTATAAATAATATTTATTTATTTATTTCAGTTACGGAGGCTTAGGAGTCCAAGGTTGAGGGGGCACATCTGGTGAGAGCCTTCTTGCTGGTGAAGACTCTCTACAGAGTTTTGAGGTAGCACAGGGCATCACATGGGGAGGAGTTGACCATGCTAAAGTGCTAGCTCAGGTCTCTAGTCCTCTTCTTGTTAAGCAATCTATTCCCTTCCCATGTTAACCCATTAATCCATTAAACCATTAATTCACAAATAGATTAATCCACTCATGAAGACAGACCCCACATGTCCCAACCACCTCTTAAAGGCCCACCTCTCAATACTGCCAAACTAGGGATGAAGTTTTACCATAAATTTTGGAGGGGATATTCAAACCAAAGCACTTGTACCCAAAAATTATCTTAAACCTGGACCATGACAGTTCTATGCTTGTTTGGTCAATTTTTTTTGTCTTATTTGGTCAAGACAAAATGAGATGTGCAAGCATGTAATGTATTATGTACAGTTTAAAGTTCTAAACTCCCCTGATGGCAACCTGGGTCAATTTATTTACAATATAAATATGTAGAGTCTTGTAGATTGATGGCTTATACCTGATTTAAACAATTACACAGTTTAACTTGGCTATAGATCTAGTGAGGATATGGATAACTTCTTTGAGGACTTTTGAAAAAGCTATTTTAAAACCAAAACTTTGCATATATCTTGATGTTTCATAACCTGACCAAGTTTTTGACATTTTTTTCTATTTTGTTTTCAGCAATTTTAAAGAAAAGGATGTCTCCTTCATATCTAGAAGTCCCTGCTGAAGGTGAAAACTATGGATAGTAATGAAAAATGAAATCTTAGCATTCACATTAGTTAATCATCCTGTTATATCGGACAAGAACAAAGAAACAAGAGTCCTGTGGCAGGCGATGAAGTTACCTTTCTGCCAACGCTGACATCAGATTTTGCCATATACTGTCCAAAAACATAACAAACAATCAAAAGCCAAAAATGAAAACAGAACCAAAAAAAAAAAAAAAAAAAAAAGCTTGATCTTTCAAGTGCCCTTACAGACAGCATATACACCAAGCATCTATCACTGGGGTATGTAGCTGATTCGGGAATTTCATGAGGCCAGAGAGGGAAGAATGGCCTTGTGGAGAGAGAAATCAGTTAGGATCAACAGTGGAAAAATATTGCAAAGGGCTAAGACTGTTATCAAGGCTATGAACCTAGAAAAATGGACGTGAAAGCAGCAGCACATGTTGTTGCAAATTGACTGAGATACGGAGATGGAGAGGGTAATGGCAAGATGATGACAGACGGATACATAATGTACAAAATGCACTCTCTAAACATTTGTCTCCAAGAGACAATCAAATCCCATTAAAGTGACAATTGGGTTATACTAATTCCTTCACAGTGCTATTTAAAGTTTAAATGAGGTGATGTTTACAACATCTTTGCTCAATTTCTAAGATGTAACATGTGATCAATAAATTAAAATGTGATTAAGACTGCTTTTTGATTATTTTTGTATTAAAGTCTGCTTATTAAATTTGATTATATTAACAATATTTCTAATTCACACAAATTACGTCTGCATCATATCTACTAATTTTACTGGGGTTTTTTTTGCTCATAATTACTTTTATTCCATATTATGATACATTTTTCTCCTCATTCACTAATTTATGTTCTTGTTTTTTCCTCTTTAAATGTTACACTTTACTTCCTCAAATATAATCACATTTTGAAATTTCTTGGAGTCCGGCTTTATCTCTGATTTTTCCATTTCCTGTCCTTACTTTTTTCTTTTATATCCCTTTCTTATTTCATTTGTATCATTTATTCTTTTCTATAGAGACTCTTCTCTTTGAGGACAATCAAATGGTTTCCCCAAATTTCTTGTCTCTATAAAGATAAAACTATTCTCTGTTCCTTTTAAAACATTGTATGCTTGCATATTAATATATTTCGGTATTTTTTATTCCCGATTGGACAAGACACTTATGTGGTCTTCCCTATTTAACTATATTGCTTGATATTAAAACAAAATCTACTATAAAACGAAAGTTACAATAACAGTAAAACTAAAAAATTTGGAACACACCATTAGTAGACCTCTACTTGAATTAGAATCCATTCCCCAAGAAGATCAGGTATCTCCTTACAACACTCCCCCTATTTTATACCCTGTGGATTTTAGGGTTTCCATCTTACTTTTTATACAGAAAATCTGAGAAATAAAAGTCTGTTTGTTTTAAATCCTCACTGTCTTTTTACCTAATATTGTTAAAAATTATATGTCTCCTTCATTTTCCATCTTAGACTAAAAGCCCCATTTTTTTATTTCTTTTCTTTATTTTCTTCTTTCTCACTTGAACCAATTGCACAGCTAAGATATGATAGCTACTGAGGGATGGGCAGCCAAATGTGTTTTTTTGTTTGTTTGTTTTTTGAGACAGAGTCTCACTCTTTTCCCTGGGCTAGAGTGCCTTGGCGTCAGCTTAGCTCACAGCAACCTCAAACTCCTGGATTCAAGCGATCCTTAGCGTCAGCTTAGCTCACAGCAACCTCAAACTCCTGGATTCAAGCGATCCTTCTGCCTCAGCCTCCCAAATAGCTGGGACTACAGGCATGAGCCACCATGCCTGGCTAATTTTTTCTATACATGTTTAGCTGGTCAATTAATTTCTTTTTATTTCTTTAGTAGAGACAGAGATCTTGCTGCTGCTCAGGCTGGTTTTAAACCTTGAGCGATCCTCCCGCCTCGGCCTCCCAGAGTGCTAGGTTACAGGCGTGAGCCACCGCGTCTGGCCCAAATGTGTTTTTAACTATGTTCTTACAAGCTTAACTCAATGATTTTGTTCTCTCATTAAATGATAATTTATTAACTCTTGTAAAAAATTGTATTTATTGATATGGATCCAACTACTTATTTTTTAATTGTTTATTGGTTATACCTTTTTACTTTACCTCATAATTTGTAGTAATTATGACATTTATTTCCATTTTTTTCTGAGTCATGTTCTTTTCTAAAAGCATTCAGAATTGCCCCCAAATAGCTTAAGAATCTAATAACAACAGGAAAATCAGGCAAATCCTTACCTGGATAAATTCTTAAAATAAATGGTGGTAGGGACATGTCGGGGGAACTCTCAAACTGCAAAGTGTGACTAAAGAGATTTTTCAGTGGTTGTGTAAGCTTTACCCGCTGCATAATTGTGATGGATATTATTATGTATGAAGGGGGCATGCTGCCTTTACTCTTTTCGCAGAGGTATTTTATTGCATCTGTCATTCAACCAGATTTAACGGGAACCCTTGAGTTGTCCTAGTCCTCTTTGGTAAAGAGCATTAAGCAACTGAAAATTCTGGGACTTAAGCAATATATCACTTCTAAGCTTAAGGAAATGATCACAGTGAGAGATTTGTTTTTACTTATTCCCTTTTAGACAATCTTTCATGCCTAGTAATCACAATTTCCATTCATAGAAAGAAATATAAATGTGAGCGAAGCTCTGAGCAGGAATGACCATTAAAATATTTACAGAAGGTGTTGGTGCAAGCAGTCCCACAAAGCTCTTAAGATCCAGCTGTTCAATGATATTAGAAGAATATGTGACATACACAGAAATCAATCATGGCTACTTAGCAGAGACCTCTTGAATTTTTAACCCCAAAGTTTGCCTAAGGAAGCTTTTATTATATCTTATTTAAAAGGCAATTGCTAATACTAGTCAAAAAACACTCATCATGAAAGGGCATCAG
Source organism: Lepilemur ruficaudatus (assembly GCA_963574885.1). NCBI lineage: Eukaryota > Metazoa > Chordata > Mammalia > Primates > Lepilemuridae > Lepilemur > Lepilemur ruficaudatus. The sequence continues at coordinate 3,254 of CAUYRT010061941.1, read as the reverse complement.
ACAATTCTGAAGCCAGAAAATAGATCCTATCTTGGCTAGTGACAGAGAGCCGCTGGAATAAGAAAAGAGTAGAACAACGAAGCTCACTTATGAAGAAATACTATATTAAAAAACACATCATGCGGGAGAAGTTCAGGAGGCATCTACCACATATGCACATCTACGAACAATTTGTTTCATTAGCCAAAAGCTAAAGGGAGAGTCTCTCAAGAATATCCTGTGTCTATCCCTGTGTGGCACAATGCCTTTGATTTTCTCCTGGCCAAGACAAAGCAGGCTGCCTGGGTCACTCATGGATGCTCTGGAATTGAGGGTTGCCTTGCTTTTTGGCGATCAGCAGAAATACTGCTTGCAGATGATGTAACTGTGATTTAAGAAAGCAAAGGCAATCTATTTATCAGTGGAAGAGATATTTGATCTCCACTATCAGAAAAGTGTTTGGACATTCATAAATTCTTGGGCTATAGGCCTCCTCTTTGGTCAGACAAGTTTAAAGACTTAATGTGGATTTATCCTATTCTATGTAGATGACAAACAAACAACAAAACAACAGATGACAACTCAGAAAGGAAAAGGAATGCTAAGAGTGCCTCAGTCAGACTAGAGCTAACTATTTGGACTCTTGAAATAAAAGGACGTATTTCCCTAGCATCAGATGAAATATCTTATGTGTCTAGAAATTCACCCAATATTAACAGGAAATGAGTTTCTTGAAAATGTCTGTGGCAAAAAGTCCCCAAGGACCAGGACGGCACACAGTACTTTCACATGACCTTTACTGCTAACCCATCAGTTACAAATATGCATTATCTAGGGCTGACATTGATTCTTCTGTCAGTTTTGCTAATCATGTAACAGATGTGACTTTAGAGAATATAGTTGAAGGTTTGGAACAGCAAATTCTGTATCAATGTGGCCTACATGGGTATATTTCTTCTATTCAACTTAACACATTTTTGTATTTTCAATACATAGAAAGAATGAAGAAAATAGACATTTTATATACATATAAGAGTACTCATTACACTCAAGGAAGTGCTTTATTCTATAGGCAATAGAAGCACTTGCTATTAACAATGGGTGACTGAAAATGTTTGATGGATTGCCTTAATTATTTCCATTAACAAGTCCGAAGTTCCAGTGTGAGAGGATATGAAGTGTGATCTTCACTAGAATGGTTTCTTAGAATCTAGGGGTATGGTGGCTCACGCTTGTAATCCTAGCACTCTGGGTGGCCAAGGCTGGAGGATCCCTTGGACTCAGGAGTTCAAGACCAACCTGAGCAACAGTGAGACCCTGTCTCAACTAAAAACAGAAAAAATTTAGCTGGGCGTGGTCGCATGCCCTGGTAGTCTCAGCTACTTGGGAGGCTGAGACAGTAGGATCACTTTAGTCCAGGAATTTGAGGTTGCTGTGAGCTAGACTGATTTTTTCCATGGCACTCTAGCTTGGGTGACAGAGTGACACTCTATCTCAAAAAAAAATAAAAAGAATATAGAAGTAGGAATGATGGAGTGGGAAGAATACAATTAAACAATATTTCATTTTTCCATCTAACATTTTTTTCTATTCTTTCCTATCTGGTGGTGCCAGGCACATTTTAAAATTTTGTATACCTAAGAAGGTCTAATACCTAATTTTGATGTCATTGAATTTACCAGTACATATTTCTAAAGATATTTTGAAATGAGTCATAAACTTGACCTTTTCAGTTTAATGAGGGCTACCAGGAAATGCGGCTCCATTACCAAGCAACAGGGCTTGCCTGTGTCCTCTAGATGTCAAATTTCTCATCAGCCTAGAGAAGAGGGTATGGTGTAGGAAAGCTGAGAAGTGTTAGTAAAACTACTCTTATTAATCAGATCCGTGAGTTAATAATATACCTGCTGAGCTTAAAAGTCAACCTTGGGTGAAAGAAAATTTAATAAGGAGATATGGGAGATACAACAAATGGAAAAGATACTCTTGTAATGATTAGTATCCCAAAGAGGTCAGCAACGATGCATTTTGCAAATCAGTATGTCAGGACAAGGCAACATACTCTCAGTTATCCCTCTCAGATCTGAGGATAACTAATGGCAGGTGGTGGGAAAAAACTCAGGACTCATATCCCCACAGAACATTGAACTCCTGCCTACTGTGCCGCAGCAACAACAAATGTGGTGACTTGATCGCCACTGACCCCATTTTTCAAATGTTCTATGAGTATTAGTTAGGAGCTTATTTGGGACTCTGAATAGGATTGAAGTATAATAACATCTCTACAATGTTTTCAGTCTAAGGAAAAAATCTTGTTAACCCAAATGGGAACACAACAAAATGTGTGTTTTCTGGGAGACTGCCAATGGATGGAAATTATTCTTAAGAGAAAGTAAAGCTCTAATTATACAACTTAATTTTATAAGAACTTTAGCAGAGCTGTGGTGGGAGAGGGATTATTCATTACAAAGAAAGTTTATGAGAGGTCATAATCACTGATGTCTTTAAAGGTCAGTGACAGTGTGGTTCTTTGAAGTTCAGTTGTTTGAACACTGTATTAAATTTAAGTAATAGTGAGACGTCACAATGGGGTGTGGATTTTATCATTGTTTTCTAACGGCCTGAATATAATAGAAAAAAAGTTTATCTTCCCTATGGTGCAACTCACTGAGTTTGAACAGATTGCAGGGCAAAACTGTTTATCTCTACTGGGCATAAATGAACTAGGTAACTTAGTAACACTGGAAGCCAGTGTCCCCAATTTTTTTCTATGATAACCGGGATATTGCTATGTCCACAAAGAAATGTGTTATGGAATTCACAGAACGTGTCTTTTGTTCACCATCTCAGTGAGGGGAAATGTATAGTATATGTGGAAATAACTACATTAATTCCTCTGATAAAGCTACATAATGAACAAAGGATTTTAAAATTTATTTATAGAATAAATTAAAACCAGACTTATGTAAATGATTATTCCCCAATATTTCATAACATTTTATGACCTGAATTGAAGTCACCACTTGATCAAATGTCTCTGGAAAATCTTTGTCCAGAAAAAAGAGTGAAGTTGGTCTTATAAAAACTACACATGCTATAAATGCTTACATAAACACACACATAATAAAGATCAAATGACTATGATTGATAGAGAAAAAAAGAGTAATTTCATTGATTAAATAATGTTGAAACAACTCTGAAGGGATATCATATTTAACAAGCTTTGAAAAGGAAATTCCGGTTAAAGATTGCATGAGCCAAATCTAATTCATTGT
>CAUYRT010061939.1:0-12690 GCA_963574885.1 Lepilemur ruficaudatus | reverse complement strand
GGCGTCAGCCTAGCTCACAGCAACCTCAAACACCTGGGCTCAAGCGATCCTTCTGCCTCAGCCTCCCGAGTAGCTGGGACTACAGGCATGTACCACCATGCCTGGCTAAATTTTTCTATATGTATTTTTAGTTGTCCAGATAATTTCTTTCTATTTTTAGTAGAGATGGAGTCTTGCTCTTGCTCAGGCTGGTCTCGAACTCCTGAGCTCAAACAATCCGCCCATCTCGGCCTCCCAGAGTGCTAGGATTACAGGCGTGAGTCACTGCGCCCAGCCTCACTTCTTATTTTAGTTGAGTCTTCTCTCTTTTTTCTTAATCTGCTAAAGTTTTTTCCATTATGTTGAAGAAAAAAACCAACTCTTTGTTTCATTGATTTTTTTCTATTGTTTTTGTATTCTCTATTTTATTTCTGTTCTAATCTTTATTTTCTTCCTTCTGTTAAATTTAGATTGAGTTTGCTCTTTTTTTCCTAGTTCCTTGAAGTATAAAGTTAGCCTCTTGATCTGAGCTCTTTCTTCTTGATTAGTATAAGCATTTACCACGATAAACTTCTTTCTTAGTTTCCCTCTCAGTACTGTTTTCATTACATCTCCTAAGTTTTGGTATGTGGTGTTTTCATTTTCATTTGTCTCAAGATATTTTCTTTTTTTTTGAGACAGAGTCTCACTCTGTTGCCCAGGCTAGAGTGCCATGGCATCAGCCTTGCTCACAGCAACCTCACACTCCTGGGCTTAAGCAATCCTTCTGCCTCAGCCTCCTGAGTAGCTGGGACTACAGGCATGCACCACCGTGCCCGGCTAATTTTATTTTTATATATATTTTTTTTAGTTGGCCAATTAATTTCTATTTTTAGTAGAGACGGTGTCTCCTTCTTGCTCAGGCTGGTTTCGAACTCCTGATCTTCAGCGATCCTCCCGCCTTGGCCTCCCAGAGTGCTAGGATTATAGGCGTGAGCCACGACGCCCGGCCTCAATATTGTACTTTTTGGAATAAAGTCACAGTATATAGGGAATTATCTTTTTGAAGAAACTTAGCCTGTTATCTTGTTGAGTGTTCCACATTCCAGTTTGCTCAACATTCTTATGATATCATTTAACTTGTTCCTCCATCCCTGTATTTCCTATGAACTCAAAGTTCAGTTTAAATCAATTACATTAAGTTAAACATTTTGCAAGAATACTTCACAGGTACTTATAATGTCACACTGACTCATATTAACAATCATGCAGTTAGAATGTTGAGAGCAAAGCTCTTCATTATAAAAGCACAATTTCTTGGCCGGCACGGTGGCTCACGCCTGTAATCCTAGCACTCTGGGAGGCTGAGGCAGGTGGATCGCTCAAGGTCATGAGTTCAAAACCAGTCTGAGCAAGAGCGAGACCCTGTCTCTACTAAAAATAGAAAGAAGTTAGCTGGACAACTAAAAATATATAGAAAAAATTAGCTGGGCATGGTGGTGCATGCCTGTAGTCCCAGCTACTTGGGAGGCTGAGGCAGGAGGATCACCTGAGCCCAGGAGTTTCAGGTTGCTGTGAGCTGGGCTGACGCCACAGCACTCTAGCCTGGGCAACAGAGTGAGACTCTGTCTCAAAAAAAAAAAAAGGTACAATTTCTTTCCTATGAAATTAGCAATAAATATATAGGACACACTTCAGTATCTTGTAATTTCTCCATGGACATCTGTGCCATGAGAAATAATATAAAAGGCTGTGGCCCCAAAGCTCCCCAATCCCTTCATTCACTTCTGAATTCATTTATCCATCTGGTTATTAAAGAAACATTACTGAAAGCCCACTAAGTTCCAGGCAGTGTGTACCTGCTGGGACAACAGAAGTGAAAGATGGACCATGACCTCCAGGAGCACAGTCCAGTGTTAAAGAAAGACAATCAAGAATTTCAGGCCAGGCGCGGTGGCTCACACCTGTAATCCTAGCACTCTGGCAGGCCGAGGCGGGCAGATCGTTTGAGCTCAGGAGTTCGAGACCAGCCTGAGCAAGAGAGAGACCTCGTCTCTACTAAAAAAAATAGAAAGAAATTAGCTGGACAACTAAAAATATATAGAAAAAAAAAATTAGCCGGGTATGGTGGCGCATGCCTGTAGTCCCAGCTACTCGGGAGGCTGGGCAGGAGGATCGCCTGAGCCCAGGAGTTTGAGGTTGGTGTGAGCTAAGCTGACGCCTAGCCCGGGCAACAGAGTGAGACTCTGTCTTAAAAAAAAAAAAAAAAAAAAAATTTCAATAAAGTTTATGTTGGTGGCAAGCAAAAGATGCTTTCTTTGGTGTTTTTCATTATAATTGTTCACCATACTTTGTTTATATATTAAAGATTTTCAATAACAAATGTTGAAACAATAGAGTTTATGATTTAAACTTCATTTAACAAAATCTTCTAATCCCTAAACATTCTAGTTAATTCTAGTTGCCTCCATAGAGGGGCTTGTCCAGTTATTGTAAAAACATCAAAACTTCAGTGTGGTAACTTAGGAAACAAATATGAACTTCAAAGCCCAATAAGATTTGATTCAAGTCTCCATCTCCAGGCATGTCATTAGTTTTGGGCCCTGACACAAATTATACTTCTTTGAGCCATGGTTTTCTATAAGTAAGCTAGAGAAAATACCTACCTCCGAGGGTTTATAGAAGAATTAATCAAAATAACATATGAAATGCTGAGGAAAGTTTCCAAGTTCCTGGAATATACTTAGTATTTTATAAATGGTCGTTCCACTTGAGAAACAACAAAAATACTACAAAGTATGCATTTAAGACAATCAATCAGTTTCTGTGATTTAGATATTTTTCCACTAGCAATGTAAGTATAACATGAATAAAACCAAAATAATGTAATAACACAAGCATAGGTGGAAGCTAAAATTTATATTTTTCATTAGAGTAAAGGAAGCTCACAAGGCTTGAGTAAAAGTTTGCAAATACCCCACTCATACCTCCTCCCTCCCCTTACCTCCCTATGTGTGCCTAGAGTGCGGGGCTGAGGAGGGGTTTGGGACCCCCTAGTACCAGCGTAGCCACGGCAACATATCTGAAATGCAGTTAGTTCAGTTTTGAAGGTTTAAAGATGGTACCACAGAAATCCTGGAGGCAGAAACTCTTAGTAATGGGGTCTGTGCTCCAGACAGACAAAGTGCACGTCACCTTTCTGCTCAGCCAGCTCCCAGAGTTCCCGAGCTGCTGCGGAAGACAGTGTCATGGGGTATTCCACAAGGACGTGCTTGCCAGCATTAAGGAACTGCCTTTGGTAAGAGAGACAAACACAGGGAGAGAACATTTCAATTGAGCTTCACTAGAATGCCCTGCATGACCGAGAACAGAACGTTATGAATGCACAAGTGTCTATGAGTGAATGCGTCACGCAAGGGGGGAGAGGCAGGGCCAAAGGACACGCCGCACGTTACTTTCTACTGTCCTGTGACAAAATGCCTTTCTAGTTACGTATTAATGTGAACGCATTCATTCATTTTTTCAACTAAGTACTATTTACTAGTTACTCTGGAGGAGAAATAAAGGCACATTAACAAATAAATTGCCTCTTACCACATGACAGCTATAAACAAAGACTACAAAACCCATGGCAGCTAGTTCTGCTTGAAGCAGCCTGGAAAGATTTCACTAAAGACATATGAATTGGGTCTTCGAGTACAAGCAGGTGTTTTCCAGCTGCAATGTGATGACGTATTTCCCTTTGACCAGCATGTGCAGGGGCTCGGGCATGTCGTGGGGCTTTGTCCATGTGCGCATTTCAGTGTGCGTATAGCCCTACGAGGCGGCGAGGGAAACAAGGCAGTAAAAGCAGTGGGGGCCTGACTGTGCAGGACCTGCAATGCTGTGCTCAGGAGTTTACTCTCCAGAGAGCAGGGTACAAACATTTATAACCATGGGAGTTACACGATCACTTATTTAAGGAAATACATTCCGGTGCCAGAGAAGGTTAAAGGGACCAAAGAAAGGCATTTTTAATCACTCTAGGGCTAGATTGATAAAGAGGAGCCCCCTGCCCCTGGAGGACAGCCTTGCCATAGCAGCTGTAGTTTCCTGTAAGAACCTAGAAGCTGGCTGGGCGCGGTGGCTCGCGGCTGTAATCCTAGCACTCTGGGAGGCCGAGGCGGGAGGATCGCTCAAGGTCAGGAGTTCGAAACCAGCCTGAGCAAGAGTGAGACCTGTCTCTACTAAAAATAGAAAGAAATTAATTGGCCAATTAAAAATATATAGAAAAAATTAGCCAGGCATGGTGGCGTATGCCTGTAGTCCCAGGTACTCGGGAGGCTGAGGCAGGAGGATCGCTTGAGCCCAGAAGTGTGAGGTTGCTGTGAGCTAGGCTGACGCCACGGCACTCTAGCCTGGGCAACACAGTGAGACTCTGTCTCAAAAAAAAAAAAAAAAAAAAAAAAGAACCTAGAAGCGGATATTCAGAGAGGCAGCTGGCAGTTCCTTGCTAGTTGCCAGGTCTGGCATGGGGCTCCTCCTGCTGGGTTCAGTCCTATCAAATACTTAAAGAGCTCTAGGCTTTGCGTTCACAAGGTGGGGACGGGGGACATTTCTCTTCCTGTTCTACAAAATGTGTCATTTCCCTCCTCAGTGCCACCACTATTTCCTAATTCACTTTTCTCACAGCAAAAACTATAACCAACAATAAGGGTTTTTGTTTTTTTAAACATTTTTGATGTTTCTGAGATTAGTCAAAGAATAGCTATAATTTTCCCCACTGCCTACTAAGGTCCCTTTCCTTGCAGGGTTGTAGCTCGCTCGGTCACTGCTGGAGCCCTGCACTGCTGTGCGAGGCAAGGACTGCCTGCAAAACCCACCTGATGTAGTCCTCATGGCTGGAGCTTTCCGTGCAGATATAGGCGACCTCAACCTCTTGGCTGGAAAGAGCATCTTCCAACGAAATCTGCTGGACTCCGTCAATGCTCCCAAGCTCTCGTCTTTTTCAGAAAAACAGAAATGGAACTCAAAAGTAGACAGACTGGGCCGGGCACGGTGGCTCATGCCTGTAATCTTAGCACTCTGGGAGGCCGAGGCGGGCGGATCGCTCAAGGTCAGGAGTTCGAAACCAGCCTGAGCAAGAGCAAGACCCCGTCTCTACTAAAAATTAGAAAGAAATTAATTTGCCAACTAAAAATATATAGAAAAAATTAGCCAGCCATGGTGGCGCATGCCTGTAGTCCCAGGTACTCGGGAGGCTGAGGCAGGAGGATCGCTTGAGCCCAGAAGTGTGAGGTTGCTGTGAGCCAGGCAGACGCCACGGCACTCTAGCCTGGGCAACCCAGTTAGACTCTGTATCAAAAAAAAAAAAAAAAAAAAAAGTAGGCAGAACATTGGCTTAGAATAAATGAGCACCATCCTTCTCTCCTCCTCCCAACAATGTCCTGGTGATCAGCTTTTGGAAATGAAGAAATTAATTTCCTATCTTCCACTTGCAGACTATTTTCCATTGCGGAGTGAGCAAAACAGCCTCCAGTTGAAGACAGGGAGACTGGCACCGAGCTGCGGCAGGCAGAAAGCATTCAGGGAAGTTCAGCTCCCGCAGGATATTATGCTAGGTTTCTTCCCACGGGGCCACCCAACCTATACTGCTCAATTTGACCAATACTGACTGTTTGCCTACTGTGCTGGGCACTGGAAATCATGGAGCATGAATTAAAATCCTCACCTTCCAATGAGCTCTGTCTGGAAGAGGGAGGAAGATACACACATACACACGCAAACACACACACGCACGTAACACCAACACAAGACTAACAATGTGAGGAAAGTGCTGGGAGGTAGGGGGTGGAGACTCAGGGAAGGCAAGGAACACATCTAGTTTGGGGCTCCAGAAAAGGCTTCCTGGGGTGGCAGAGCTTAGCAGGTAGGTCATGGGGAGAAGGGTACACGGAGGAAACTGTAATGTTGTCAGGGGTGTGACGTGGCCATTTTCCCATGTGACCTGGGCAGTGTAGGTGTTCCTGCTGTGCCGATCGTGCAGCCAACTGGCAGAGGCCTGAGGCTTAAAGAAAAAGTAGAGGTCCTCCCACGTTAGCCTTCAGCCCGACTGTGCTGCTTGACCCCAGCTGCAGGCAGGGCTGCAGTGGGGTCACAGTGCTGGCGAACATTAACTTTGATCTCCCATCTGCGTGCAGCTCCCTTGGAATCTTATGGGAGGAGAAGACTGGCCAAGGGCAGATTCCAGCCCTTCTGGGTCTCCCCAGTGCCCCAAACCCCACTTTGAATCCTTAAAAAGAGTGGCTGGGTTTTGAGGCAGGCAGGAAGAAGGTGGTCCCACAAAATATGAAAAAACTTCTGCATGAACCATCACAATGGTTACTTATGCTTTGTGTAAGTATTTATCTGAGGTCTTAAAAGTGCTGGAAAATAGAGACTTGCCCAACTTGCTCACGGCCACATCTCCAGGCTCCGCCCAGTGCCTACACCTTGTTGATAATTAATGCTGATAAGTGACATCACACAAGGCTACTTTGGTGAATGGGGGGGGGTGTGTGTGTGTTGTGCATGTCTGTAGCGTTGAGGGGAAGAGTTGAGTGTGGGGTGGAGAACGAGGTGATAAGTTTGGTTTTGACTGGAAAGAAGTGAATCCTTAAAGATTCACTTGGGCTTTGGAATCAAACAGACTTATATCCAAATTCAGTTCTTAGACTTTCCAGCTGTGGGACCTCAGGTAAATCACTTGACCTTTCTGTGGCTCGGCTTCCTTATCTGCACTCCAGGGCCAATGATGATGCCTAGAATGACGTAGTGTATGTAAAGCCCAAGGTCACCTCATGGACGGCTGTTACGATGACTAACGTGAGGATTACCTGGTGCACACCTACAGCCTTCTTCCAGACCAAAGTCCCCAAGTGCAAATTGTGCCCCTTCTGTAACTGTCAGACCTGTGTTCACTCTCCCAGCCTTCGTCTTTGCAGTCACCCCGAGGCTGACCTGCTGCATATCCCAACGGCAGGCCCAGCACACTCCAGTCCCCAGAGCCATCCAAACCTGAGCTCTTGTGGGCCTGACCCTAAGCGCAGCTCTCTGGCAAGGAGCTGCCTCTCCCTTCCCTGGGTCTGGAAGACCTGCAGCCTAACCTGTCTCACTGGGCTTCCCACGAACTACGAGGCACAAAGCAAGCGCAAGCCACCTGGACACGAAGCCAATCAGGTTCAGGAACGCCGAGGAAGGGTGTGGATTCTGCAAGTCCCTCATCCGCACGGAGCCAGCTCTGCCAACACCCACCACCACCACGCCAAACTTCCTTTCAGGCTGAAACACAAGAGACCAAGACACGGTTTGAAAACATTCCCGGCATCTAGCGGAGAAGAGCAAAACAAAGGACCATGCAGGGCCCTGATGAGCAAGAAAAGAAGCCAGCCCAGAACACGCAAGAAGCCACAGCACCGAGGGTGGGCTGAGACGTCCCCTGAAATGAGGGCTCCAAACGAGGGTTCGGAGAGAAGTCAGCTCCATCCAAACGTGAGTCCTGAAAGTGCTTCACCGTGTCTTTGTGTTGAAAACCTGGGCACCCACTTAGCGCTCCAATTCTCCCACCACCTCCCCAATGATGAGGAGTCTTCCTTCAGCCACACCCAACCCAAGGTCTGGTACCTCTGTCCTGTGGACATGCGAATCTGATACTGCTAGGAGTCGTTTGCAAGCACAGCTGCTTGGCGAGATGCCAGCAGGCAAGGGCAAATGGGCAAACCAGGTCATCTTACTCAGCTTGGGACCCACATGGTTTAACTCCTCACTGTGGCCTTCTGAGTTCCAACCAGCTTCATTCCCATTCCACTACGGTGGTTTAAATGTTAGTTAAGTGCACTGCTGGAGGCTGTATGTGAAATGGTATTACAGCGAAAACTCAACTTGACTTTTAGAAGTCATACAGCAACTCAATATAATCAAAACTGATAGGCTGGGTACAGTGGCTCACGCCTATAATCCTAGCACTCTGGGAGGCCAAGGCAGGCGGATCGCTCAAGGTCAGGAGTTCGAAACCAGCCTGAATGACAGCGAGACCCCGTCTTTACTAAAAATTAGAAAGAAATTAATTGGACAACTAAAAATATATAGAAAAAATTAGCCGGGCATGGTGGCTCATGCCTGTAGTCCCAGCTACTCAGGAGGCTGAGGCAGGAGCATCGCCTGAGCCCAGGAGTTTGAGGTTGCTGTGAGCTAGGCCGATGCCACGGCACTCTAGCCTTGGCAACAGATTGATTCTCTTTCTAAAAAAAAAAAAAAAAAAAAAAGAAGTTATTAACAAGGGAAGAAATATAATACATGCTACTTGTTTATTAGAAATCTAGAAAATAGAAAAAGCTTTACTTATCCTGTATAAACACAAAGTCATTTTAACTACTAATGAACATTTTAATCAAACTAGCACTGTGTGTCAAACAACCGTTTATATACACATTTCTTCAAGTATATAATTTGTCTAAAGTAAAGTCAGCATATCAGGCCGGGCACAGTGGCTCACACTGTAATCCTAGCACTCTGGGAGGCTGAGGCAGCAGGATCACTTGAGGTCAGGGGTTTGAGACCAGCCTGAACAAGAGTGAGACCCCATCTCTACTAAAAATAGAAAATTAGTTGGGCACAGTGGCACATGTCTATAGTCCCAGCTACTCGGGAGGCTGAGGCAGGAGGATCGCTTGAGCCCAGGAGTTGGAGGTTGCTGTGAGCTAGGCTGACACCATGGCACTCTAGCCTGGGTGAAAAAGAAATACACTATCTAAAAAAAAAAAAAAAAAAAAAAAAAAAGGAAAATGCAACATAAAGAGCTATATGCAGAGAGCTGTGCACTGGGCATGAAAAAGAATGTAAGAACACTTGCCAGCCACCAGCAGGGAGTGGCTTAAGGAGCTATGACTGGGTAAGAGAAGGGAGCATTGCACTGTGGTTATAAAGGACACTCATGAAGGAGAGAAAATGCACATGACGGCGATAGCAGAACACAAAGCGGTTTGCACGCCGTGACTGCAGCTGCTGTGCACACAACCGCGCAGCCTAACGCTCCCAGGAAGAACACGCATACGTGCAAAGAACCACACATGGTGGGATCACCTCTCAGACGTATCAGAAACGCTAAAATCATCTTCACACACGCAGCGTTTCCTACCTTAGAACCATTCTGAGTGTCGTAGCTCACCACGAAGGCAGCGGAGAAGTTGGCCATTATACAAGCCGTGCTGTTGCCGTTTCTCACCTCGAACACTGCTGACGACGCGCCGTGCAGGAGGCCTGCCGGGCCAGGAAAGACAGAGAAGGTCAGATACTTCTGGAAAACATGCTGGGCACTTCCGTCTTCTACAGCGGCAATAACGGAATTTACCACAAGATTCCACTGTGTTCCTTAAACCACTGAAGAACCAGACAGGTGGATCACACAGGCTGGTTCACCTGAGGTTCCATCCCTCCTGGATGCTATTTTGAAATCACGATCTCTAAGCCCGTCGGGGCAATTTGCCAGCCTGGTCCGTAGCTATTCAGTGCTCTATCCCAGAGTCTTTGTTGGAAGGGACACGCAGGGCTCTGGGACCAGCCTAGGCACAGGATGCTGCTCCATGTCTCTCAGAGCATCTCTGGAAGATGTGGTGAGCCTTGAACGCACACCTCACCCTAAACACTGGCCTTGCGCAGAAACCCGTGGGACAGCCGGCAGCGTCCGTCACTGTGGTCCTCAACTGCTATATAAAGTCTGATCGGTTTTTACTTCTCGTGGACCAGCGGTGCAGCAAGGAAAGCCAAAGGACAGGGTGGGGGGTAGGCCCACATCTGCGAGATGTGGTGAGCACTGTGGTGGGGAGCGGCATGCTTGAAATGTAGTTGGGGAAGGGAACCAGGGGTCTCGATAGGAGGAAGGACATCCTCTAAAACTGATTTGTGTGAATAGCTGTACAACTTGGTAAATTTACTAATAACCATTTAATTGTATACTTAAAATGGAATAAAGGCATGATATGTAAAATACACTTCAATAAAGGAAAAAAAAAAAAGAAAAGCCATGGACTCAAAGATCTGAGCTCTCTGCCCAATTTCAGAAACGTGCTCAAAGCGCATCACCCCACCTGTCTGCGCACATCCTGAGGCGAAGGGACAGACTGGAAGTTCTACGGTTCTTCCAGCTTGAGAGTGGTGACTGCTAAGTATTTCCCCTCTGGCTTCTTCACATTCCACTGCCCTGATCAGAATGTTGAGCAGCAAGTGTAATCTGATCAGTACAGTAAAGAACTTGGTACTTTTTCAAAGTGCAGGTTTTGGTACATAGTTCTTTTCCAGACTGGCAAAAATAGGTGAGCCACCGCTACGTAGTGACCATCCAGATGTGACATGCAGTGACTTGTCTCTGCTGCAAACCATGCACCTTTCCAGCGAGCACCTGCCACCTGGGATCCGGTCTGCCACCCCGCATGTGCACGCCTTTCCGAGGACGCTGACACACCCGCGTTCTCGTCTGTCACTCTAAGTGCAAACATGACTCGGGCACACTGAGGGCAGCACACGAGACGGGACACTCGACTTCGCATTTAAATCCTATTCCCGGGGAAGGCAAACGACTCCGATGAACTCAATTCATTTTACCCTTCAGACTTTCACAAAATAACATCCGTAGAGCAACTAAAGCGAAGTGTGTAACCAGAAATCCCACCTGTCTTCCCTTAAGCCTGTGGTAAAGGAAATACCAAAACCTACGAAACGATGTCATACCCTCAAGTTATCATCTGTTTTGCTCTGCTTTTTACCCACACCCTGAAATACCAGGGCAGTATCACACATACTAAAAGCACTTCCGATAAGTGAATATTACGCTAAAAAACCTCGAAGATTCCACAGTGTGTTTGACATACTGAAGGGTTTTAAAAACAAAGCATCCCCACGCCGGCCCGGGAAGCAGGGTCAAGCGAACAAGAGCCGCGGCTGAGTCCCGCGAGGCAGCACGTGGAAGAGCTGGTGGCGTGGGAGCCAGAGAGACCAGGACGGGGACTCCGGCCCGGCGCGGACGTGGGTGCGGCCCGCCCCTGCCCAGGCTTGCTCAGCTGGAGGGTCACACGGCTCACGTCCACAAGGGCACGGCAGGACGCCCACATGGGCACATACACTAAGCTGCCCTTTTATGAAAGTTTCCCAAATCATTAAAAAAACCTTTCTACTGACCCAAAGCGCTTTAGGAAGTATTAATATTTCACATGGAGTCCCTTTTTAATCACACAATTTTTGTATTCAATAGCTATGCTGAGGGTCTGAGCTTCCGCAGGAAGACAGAAGCATTACTAAAACAAACGCTCCTCGGCTGCACTGGAGGCCCGAAGCTGTTCTGGAAAGGCCCAGAAATTGTGAATTATTATAATAAGGAACTTATCCTTGGAAGCCAATTTTAGTTAAGAAAAAAATATGTATGAGAGCATTAGAACGTAGAACTGAAAACAAAAATGTACGCTAGTGATCAGAAGTTTTTTAAAAACTCCACAACAGTGGCAATTGGTTTGACCAAAAAAAAAACTTCTCAGATCAGTTAAAATGTCTCTGGTAATCTGACAGCTGTCACAGCCCAAAAGAGCAGCTGCTGGTGGCACCACCTGAACGTCAGCTGCCTGGCCGCCTGAAAACGGCTCTGGCCGCCCTTCACGCAGACACGAATGTGACCGTGCTTCACGGGGTCACGTAAAGGAGCACCCTGGGCTTGCTCCTCCAGACACTCCCACTTGGAATTCTATTCTCTGAGACTAGTGCCGCCGGGGGACGCACACCTGCTTCTGAGTCAAAGACCTCAGTTCCGGTGGCTCCTTCGCCACCCACTGGCCACTCCACCTCGGGCCAACGGCAACAGGAAACCAGAGTGCTGACACTCAGGGCTCCAGAGCGCCAGACGAGCCAGTCCACGCCACGGACGCCAGGATCAGTGTTAGCTGTTTTTAACGTTCTACTCTGTATCTATCAAGTTCATCACTTAATCCTCAGTAGCTGACACAAAGTATTAAGTAAGTATTTAACAAGCACTACAATGCATCTAGTTTGTGCCAAGCAGTGCTCTAAGCACTTTGCAGTTAATTTAACTACCATGACAACCTCATAGACAGACACTGTTGTGATTCTGAGCTAGCTGGCTCACTCAAGGTCACCCAGCCAGCGCGTGGCGCAGAACCAGACCTAGACCTGGGTCTTCAGACAGAGCCAGTCCAGGGCCTGGCCGCAAGTGCACGCGCCACGCAGCACTTGGTAAGTAAGGGAATATGCTTCAAATTTGTAAACGCTTTTTCTTTTTTTCTTAAAATATACTAAAACAACTACAAAAAAAAAGACACTTGTTTTTGACATTAAAGAGATTAACATCTGAAGAAAGGAGTTTTCTTGTCTGATGTCTGTTCACTAATTATTAAAAAATGAAGGAGCTAATAAACTTATTTCAAAAATTAATTTCTGGCCAGGCGTGATGGCTCACGACTATAATCCTAGCGCTTTGGGAGGCCCAGAGTTCAAGACCAGCCAGAGCAAGAGCGAGACCCTCGTATCTACAAAAAATAAAAAAGTTAGCCGGGCCGGGCGCAGTGGCTCACACCTGTAATCCTAGCACTCTGGGAGGCCGAGGCGGGCGGATTGCTCAAGGTCAGGAGTTCAAAACCAGCCTGAGCAAGAGCGAGACCCCGTCTCTACTAATAATAGAAAGAAATTAATTGGCCAACTAAATATATATATAGA
>CAUYRT010061938.1:0-58647 GCA_963574885.1 Lepilemur ruficaudatus | reverse complement strand
CCCAACACCCTTGAAATGTGACATGCTCCCTCCCACCTGGGACAGTGCGCCCTCGTTGGCATGCCCCCAGGGAGTAAGATGAGCTTGGGGGGGCTGGGAGAAAAGAAAAGATACTCTCTTTTCCATTTCAGAATCACTGCTTTAGCGTCTCCAAAGGCGGAGAACATGGACCAGTTTCCACTAGAGGCATCGGAGGCAACGTTCAAACACTCACGGAGAACTCTGGGGGACACGGGGGACTGCAGTGAATGAGAGGGGCCTCAGCGCATGAACAAAATGTGACACAGCCATGCCGTGGAACGTCATTCAGCCACACAGAGGAACTGATGTGGGATGTCACAGGGACGAACCTTGGAAACGCTGCACTAAGGGAAACAAGACGACACAAAAGGCAACATATCGTACAATTCCATTCAGGTGAAACGTCCAGCCAGGGAATCCACAGAGACAGAACACAGACGGGGGCTGCCAGTGGCTGGGGCAGGGGCAAATGGAGAGTGATTGCTAATAGGCACAGGATTTCTTTTTTGGGGGGGGGATAGTGAATGAAAGTGTTTTCGAATTAGACAGCGGTGATGGTTGCACAACATTGTAAATGTATGAAAACTACAGAAAAGTATAATTTTTTTTTAAGAGACAGTCTTGCTATGTTGCCAGGCTGGCCTCGAACTCCCGGCTTCAAGCAATCCTCTCACCTCAGCCTCCTGAGTAGCTGGGATTGCAGGCACGCCACCATGCCCAACTCTGAAATGTATACTTTGGAGTGACAGATTTTATGGTATGTGAATTATATCTCAATTTAAAAAGCAAGGGAAAGTACTCAGAGGCAAAATGCTCATTACCAGAGACACAGCCCCTCCTCAGAGACGAGGCGAGGAAAGGGCTGGGGGCTGTGGCCCCGGCCACGCACCCAGGGAGCGGCAGGAAACACGGGGCAGGAGGCGGCAGGGCCTGGCTGCTACTCTGCTGCATGACTGACCTCTGGCAAGTTACCTAAATTCTCTGAACCCCAAGGAGCAGAGAGGGCCCAGAGGAGGGAGGATGGGCTTCCGGGGGTGGAGAGTGGGTGGTAACTACCCCCTCCAGACTCCCCCACCAACCCGCCAGCCTTACTGCTCTGCGCTGCTTTTCCTGTTTCTCACAAAACACATCGTGGGTCCTGATGGCCCTGCTTTTTCAGTATCTCTCTGCCTTTGGATCCAACCTCCTCTTGGAGGAGGAATACTCCAGAGTCAGCACGCTCGGATGGCTGGGCTGGGCACCTGACCCAGGTCCCAAAGCTGGAATGACATCCTCAGTCCCTCGTCACCAACTGCTACCCCTCTGCCTCCTCACACTGGCCAGGTCAGCCACACCCGCCGGCAACCCCACAGCATTCCATGTGCAGCTTCTTGCTCCATGCTCCCTTCTCCACGAGACTGCAGGCCCCCCGAGCACGAGGACCAGGCCTGCCAGCTTGCCACTGTATCTCCAGCCCCCAGAACAGGGCATGACACTCAGAGTTGGAGGAATAAATTGGAGGGACAAAATACATATATATATATACTGTCTAAAACTTGTCACAGTACACTGTCTGGAAACTAAAGTAGAGCAGAATAGATACAACCCTTTTCTGAACATCAAGAGACAGGATTCAAGTTCTAGCTGTGCAACCTCAGGAGAGGGGTCTTTTCTGGTCCTCAGTTTCCTCTTCCTTTAAAACAGACTGCTTGGCCAAGATGACCTTTCAGGCCTCCTCCAACTCAAGCACTGGATGATTCCGAAAGCATTTTCAAAGGTGCTTAGAATTAAGAGAGTGCCACTTCAGGGGACAGTCACCAACCCAGCAGGCCCCATGTGTGGCTCATCTTCTCCCACTGCGGTTTGGTTTGGTTTAAAGGCACATCAGCCCATTGAGTAAGGCATAATATTTTCCATCAGGTGTCATAGATCCCTAGACTTTTTCCTTTTCCCAGTGGGATTCTCAAAAAGGGCCCACATGAGCAACTCAGAATAAGTGAGTCCCGTGAAAAAGCATGCACACACACATGCATGCAAGTACACACACACACACACGCATGCACACCCACCCCCCTGGGGCAAAGAACACCAGGAGCCCAAACACTAAACACCCGCCAGGCCCCCCTCTCCCAGGCAAAGCCCCAGAAGCCATATCTGGGAGATGCTGCATTTTTCTGGAATTGTGTCATCATTCACACAAAGTTCACTCTCAGGCCTCGCATCCATCCGAGAGCTGGGCTGGGCTGCCCCGAGCCACAGTGAAGAAAGAGCTGGCCACTCACATCATTTTTATGGTGCGCTGTGAGCTCCAAACGAGCTGGGTGTGTGCGGGGACGCCGCCCTGGTCCAGCCGTGGCGGGCTGCTGGGAAGCACGTCAGGAACAGGCCCACGCGGGCCCAGGCTCCGTCAAGAGGCATAAAAATAGAGCAGCTACAGGGGGTGTCCAAGCTTCGGGTTTAAAAATAAAAGGGAGGAGGGAGGGGGTTGCTTGTCCCTCTTCACCATGGGCCTGGCAGAGTCCAGGGGGCTGGTGAGACCACAGTCGGGAGAAGAGGACACCTGTGACCTGACGTGACTCCTTTTCTGATGCAATGCTGGACGTGAGATAGTTCACAGATATTCCAATCCTCTATCCTTGTCCTTGGAATCTGGGGACTCTATCAAGGGCCACGGTAATCTCAACAGTCCCCGAGACGTGAGGTCAGAAGGGTATTGGGTGGTGTGGACGCCACTGTCACCCTGGGCTGTCATCCTGAGCTACCTCTAGACTCGGAAGGATGAGGCAGCACTCCCTCACCAGCAGGCTCGTACACCAGCCTTGAGCACTAAGGCAGAAGGTAAGGAGAACCAGGCCACCCTCTCATCTATGTGGGGACAGGACCTTTGCAGTCCATGCAGGCCATGACCCTTGCTCTCCAGTGTCCATCATTTTCCCTAAGAACACCTGGCCTTTCGGACACTTGGTTTACCAGCCCCAGAAGAGAAGAGTGATTGACCTGATAAACATGGGCAAGTTCCAAAGTTCAAAACTTCAACCATGGCTCATCTCTCAATTTGTTCAGGGAAGAGGAATGCCATTTATTGGGGTCTCCTCTAAGACCTTACAAACATGAGGCAAACCCTTCACTGACACCCCTCCACCCCACCCCAAATCAGGAACTCAGGACTAAAAGCAAATTTAGGGAGGCCATCTCTTAACAGTACCATCTTTGTCTATAAATCAGCAGAAAAACAGAAAGGTAGAATATTCTAGTTGGAAGGAGGCTTTATGAGAAAATGAGGACCAGGAGGTCACTATTTACCCAATGTCATGCTGCCACCCAGGGCAGAACTGAAACCATACTCAGGCTCAAGACACCCGGTCCAATGCCCTTCCCCGCCTCTCCCATGTGGCTCACGGCATCCGGAGCTTGGGGTTCTGGTGGATCCCCGTGTCCCAGAAGAGATGTTTCTGTAGCCTGCTCCACTCCCGGCCCTGGGAAAGGGCTGCACCCTGGCCACTGGGATCCAGCTGGGAGCCTGTCCTGGCAACTTCACCGTCTCTGCCTTTCAAGTTCCAAAAGGGGAAATGACAGGGCAGCTCTCTGACCATCCCAGGCCAGGGCTGCCCGGGGGGCCAGGGCTGCCCGGGGGGTCAGGGCACAGTGATCCATCAGCTGCAGACTCCAGCAGGACCAGCGGCCAGGGCTGCCAGGCTCTGTCCCACCCCAATGATTCCCCTTCACTGGGTAGTCTCCAGGACAGGCTTGCTACTCGCACAGCTTCTCCTGTCGGCACCAGCACACCACGCAGACCAGTGGCAACAGGGACCGCCGGGGACAGTGCTTGCTACACGGCAAGCAATGTGCTTTGCTCAATTCTTCATTCACCTGAGCCAGAGCTGCACTGGGCACACCTGTCCTGATGCAGCACGATCTCAAGGCAGTGAGGGCAGGACACAAAGAAGAAAACAAAGTTCCCATCCTTCAGGGAAGGACAGAGGATTGAAAATGCCCAGGTTGCAGATTCCAGGCCAATGGTCCTTAACTAGGGGAAATTTTACCCCCAAAAGGACATTTGGCAAAGTCTGGAGACACTTTTGGTTGTCCTAACTACGGGGGTGCTGCTGGCATCTAGTGGCTGAAGGCCAGGGATGCTGCTGAACACCGTCGCACGGGCCAGCCTCTGCGACAGCCCAGACATCAACAGTGTCAAGGCTGACAAACTCTGCCTTAGGCACGTATCTTCTGGAAGCTTGTTTCTTTTATTTTCTTTCTCCCAGACACTTTTCATCATCGCTGTATAAGATAACAAGAAAATAACGTGGGAGTATGACAACTACAACTCCAGATAAACGTCCACAGCCTGTCAGAATGGAAGCTCGGGCTTTTCCTGTTATTCACACAGTGACTCAGTAACTGGAGCTGCAGAAGGAAGGCCAACCCTTCGGAAAAGCACTCGGAGTGGAGGCAGGCTGCAGACGAAGTCCCGAACGTGTTCTTCAAAAGCTCGGGCATCATAGAAAGGCCTCGGTGATGCCTGAAACATCCAACTTGTGCTGCCTTTGAAACCTGATTACACACGAAGTACTCTCCACAGGGTCTTTTGGACAGAGCCTGCTTTTTGTTTCAACGTGGTTTTAAGCACGGAATCTTGGCTCTTTGCTCCTTCAGGAAATTCTGTCAAATGTTTCACATTCCTCGCAGAGAACTACTGTCTATGCAAATTAAGATTCCAAGTTTTCGGTTCAGACAGTTTGGGGGCAAGCAGCATTCTGTCGATGTTTCCTAACGTCAACGTGAGGGAAAAAACAGTGAGGGAGGAAAGAATGCAGATGTCTGTCGTGGAAAACACACACAAAACCAGAAACGTTCTCCCCTCGTGCACAAGGTCAGGAGTATCCGGGTAAATTTGCTTCATGTTTTGCAGACACACTGACAGAACGTGGAAAATGCTGTTGCAAAGGCCCGCGACAGGAGAGCGGGCAGCTGCCCAGAAATAGGCATTTTGCCCAAAGACAGGTTATCTGTTAGAACTGCATTGTTCTCAGCGTGACTAGGCTACGATATTGGGAGACAGAAAAATGTAGTAACAGACACCATTACAAATTCTCTTTACGTAGAGCAAGAGGAGATAAACACGGGGCCTGACTAAGCCACTCCCTCCAAATTCTTCACTTCCAATTTTTGGTGTAGCTATGACCCAGTTATCGAGATGCTGACTTGAAAAGGTGCAGATAGAAGATGGAGTGTGTCTGACATCTCCTTGTCCCTTTCTGGAAGCAGGAAGAGTGCAGTAGAAAGTTTTACGGAGGCCCCCACAACCAGGTTCAAACACCACTTCTGCAATTAACTTTGGGACCTTGAGCGAGTTAGTGACTTTCTCTGAGCCCCTCAGCTTTCTGTAAAACGAGAACTTACAGGTCAAGGCTTAGCGCAGAAGAGGCCTTCACTCAACCAACGATGCGCACTTTCTCATTTGAGGAGCCGCCTTTCCAGGGAGAGTCCCCCCAGGGGTCCAGGCACAGCACCCCCAGGGAGGTCTGACTCTGAAGAGCCTCTTTGGGGATCAGGACCCAGAGTTCAAAGACTCGGCTTTCCTATCTAAGCCCTGAGTCCCCACCCAGAGTTGTCAAGAATGTGGGAAAGCAGAGATGCCATTGTTGGGCTCATAAATTGGGGAAGCATTCTGGAAGGTGATTCGGTAGCACTTACAAGGGCATATTGGTATATAACCCTCACATCAAGCCTAATTCTGGGTGTCTGTGGCGTCTTCACACATGTGCACAAAGGTTCTGATATAACAATAACAATAATGCACTATTAGTCGCTAAGTTTTATTGAGCATCTAAAAAGTTCAAAGTCTTTTATGTATAATTTATATATGTATATTTGATACATGATACATCTGGTATGTTCTACATATGATATTTATTTGATATATATATAGGTTACTTTCACTTAACCCTCCACAGTAGGTATTATCATTATCTCCATTTTACAGAAAAGAAAGTTGAGACAAGGAGAGATTAGTAATTTGCCCTAGGTCAGGGGTCAGCAAATGTTTTCTGCAAAAGATCAGATGGTAAATATTTTAGGTGGGCCATATGGTCTCTGTCACCACTACTCAATTCTGCAGTTGTAGCATGCAACCAGCCCCAAACAGGGTGACAAATGAGCGTGGCTGTGTTCCAACAAAATTTAAGTATGGACACTGAATTTTGAATTTCATATAATTTTCATACATCGAGAAATATTTATACTTGGATTTTTTTTCCCAACCATTTAAAAATGAAAACAATCATTCTTGGCTCCTGGGCCCTACAAAAACATGAGGAGAGTGGATTTGGCCCAAGGGCTGCAGTGTGCCAACCCCTGCCCTAGGTTTAATAGCAAAAAGAAAGAATAGGGAAATGGTTCAATAAATCATGAACGGAATTCCTATTATAGACTGGTCTGCAGCATTAAAAAAGGTCACATGCACACAGGACATGAAGCAGTTCTGAACATGTAAGTGAAAAAAAGCAAGCTGTGCAGCAACACACACACTATTTGTGAATTTAAAATAAAGCTAATTGTGCACGTGTGTGTTTATGTGCATCTGCACTCCTGTTCACACACATATAAACAGTCAACATTCAGAAAGACGCCAGGAAAGACAGCCACCAAATGTCACCAGCGGGGGTGCGGGGCAGAGGGGACCTTCATGCTTGCCTATGTATGTATGCAGCTCTATAATTTGAACCTTTTACATCCCAAATGCATCCTTCTATCACTTGTGTAATAAAAGAAAAAAAATCAAGGTCCTAGTTACAAGTCGCCACTTGCCAACATACTTTGAGCACTCTGAGCAGTTTCCATGCGCCCCAATCTAAACAAAGGCTGGTTACAATCAATTATGGCAGGACAAAGACATTCTTTCCAGAGGGAAAAACAAACAAATAAAGGTGGCATAAACTATAGGAAGTACATGTAGCTATGTCTTTCTTTGATTATGAACAGTGACTTCTTTTTTAAACTGCATATGTGCATGATCTAACCTTCTCCAGACACTATTAACCTTCAAACCAAGGATGTCGTTGTAAACAAAGCCTTCAAGGTTTTCATCTGGTGTGTGATAGTCCAGGCGTAGCTTTCTTGACTGCATAAACTTTAATTTATGAAGTTATTTTGGTTTGCTCCACTGGCATGAACATAGCTGAAGGGGGAGTCATCGACTGTGGAAATGAGATTTCCCTCCGTGCCAATTTTTAAATCCAGCCTCCAGGTCATCTTATTTTTTTGGATGCTTCCCACAGTCACATTTTTTGTTTGTTTTACATGAAAGAGCACATTCCCTTTCCCCAAGCCAGGTTTACCATTTTCCATTGCTCTTATTAAATGCATCTTATTCAAATGGAATGTTCTCAGAGTTTCCGCCCTTCGCTGGCCTGGGTAGGAGGCCTGGAGGTAGACGCCCTAGGACGGACACCCAGACCCCGAGCTCCAGGCCGTCTCCATGCACCACCTAATCACATCAGCAGAAAGCAAGAGGGTCCCCAATTCCCTCTTCTTAGGCCAGGACCAGTGCACAGATCTGATCCCAAGATCCCAGATTCATTCTCAGATCTGGACAGACCCCAAGGGGGCTCTCAGTCCATCCCTCTTTGCCAATTAAAACAGCAGCTGGCTGAAATACAGTCTGAAGGTGCTGAAATGCAAATCCAGGAGAAGACTGGCCTTTCTCAGGTGACCGTGCCATCAGAGCTGTGAGGGCCTTCTGTTGACCAAATAATGAACATTTTCAATCCCAAGCAACACCTGGTTTGGAGGGTGCAGGAAAGAGCTTTAAATCACAACCTAGGCATGCCACGTGGATCCCAAATTCATGACATAGTTGTATGCATTGCCAAAACTGGCAAGACAAAACTATCCCAGGTTATGTTTGAACTGGGCCATCTCGCTGCGGCCTCCAGATGCCACTTCTTGGCTGTGGCCACGACTGACATCCTCAAGTAGATTAATTTGTGATGGAACATTACTTAGCCCTTTAGATGGGGCAATCTTAATTCCTCACTTTTGTGATGAGATCAATTTTATGTTTTTTCAAATCTATCCCACCACATTAGGAACACAAAATAAATTGTTATAAAATTTACCTTATTTTAGATACATAAATAGTTAGCCCTCTGTGTCCGCAGGTTCCACATCCGTGGATTCAACCAACTGTGGATGGAAAATATTTGGGGGGAAAGAGGCATTTGTACTGAACATGTGCAGACTTTTTTTGGTCATCATTCCCTATACATAGTGTTTACATTGTATTAGGTATTATAAGTAATCTAGAGATGACTTAGAGTATATAGGAGATTGTGCATAGGTTATATGCAAACACTACACCACTGTGTATTAGAGACCTGAGCCTCTGAGGATTTGGTATCTGAGGAGGGTCCTGAAAATAATCCCTCGTATAGTGAAGGATAACCATATGTATTTACTATCGGTAAAAAAAACATTGCATGAGGTCTATCCTCTTAAATTTTTACATGTACAGTACAGTATTATTAACTATAAGCACAATGTTACACAGCAGACCCCTATAGCTTTTCCATCTTGTATAACTGAAACTTTATGCCCATTGAATAATAACTCCCCATTTGTCCCTCCCCCGCAAACCTGGCAACCACCATTCTACTATAAGTTTGACTACTTTAAATTCTTCATATGAATGGAATCAGACAGTATTTGTCCTTCTGTGACTGGCTTATTTCACTTAGCAGAAGTCCTCAAGGTTCATCCATGTTGCAGCTATGGCAGGCTTTCCTTCCTTTTTAAGGCTGGGAAGTATTCCACTGCATGTATACACCGCATTTTCTTTATCCATTCATCCACTGATAGACACTTGGGTTGTTTCCACCTCTTGGCTATTGTGAGTAATGTTGTGATGAACATGAGAGTTCAAACAACTCTTTGAGATCCTGATTTGAATTTTTCTGAATAAACACCCAGAAGTGGGATTTCTGGATCATATGGTAATTCTATTTTTAATTGTTTGAGGAATCTCCACACCATTTTCCATAGCAGCTGTACCATTTCACATTCCTACCAACAGTACACAAAGGTTCCAGGTCCTCCACATCTTCACCAATATTTGTTAATTTTTTTCATAGTAGCCATCCTAACAGGTATGAGGTGATATCTAATTGTGGTTTTAATTTGCATTTTCCGAATGATTGGTGATGTTGAGCATCTTTTCCTATACTTGTTAGTCATTTGTATATCTTCTTTGGAGAAATGTCTGTTTGAGTCCTTTACCCATTTTTTAATTAGGTTATTTGGTTTTTTGTTAGTGAATTGTAAGAGTTCCTTATATATTTTAGATATTTACCCCTCATCAGATCAGTGGTTTGCAAATATATAATTTACTCTAGAGCAGTGTCTTGCAGCCTATTAGAATATAAAATTTTCAGTCACATCTCTATGAAGGGATGGACAAGATAAGGCCTAGGGGCCAAATCTGGCCCAATGCCTATTTCTGTAAATAAAGTTTTATTGGCACACAGCCACACCCATTTGTTTGGGTATAGCCTCTGGTAAAGTTCAGTAGCTGCAACAGAGACGTTATGGCCCACAAGCCTAAAACATTTATTGTCTGCCCTTTACAGAGACAGTGTGCTAAACTCTAGTGTACATTATATAATCAAGGCCTTTTTGGTCCGATCACAATGTAACAGAAAGAACACCTTTAGGTTAGATTATTCTCTTTTAAGCACTGTGATTTTTGTCACTGGAAACAACTTTAAAATCCAATCTCCTATCGCTCAGGCAGATAAGTTGCCAATGAGTCTCTGGGAGCTACCAGGAGGCACCTTGTTCTTACATGATTGTGGTTTGTCTCCACCTGGCATTCCTTCATCCATTTCTTCAGTAAGGGCCATTCCACGTGATCCCATCACTCTTCCCAAAAGAGTCCTCTCCAGGACTTTCCTGCTGGTTTTTAGAAAAGATGCTCTATTTGCCTTGGGGTTGTTAAGTGACCTGTTATTTGACCCCAACCCAGCCAAGAATTAAGCAGAGACAAGCAGAACTGAGAGATGGAGACAGAAAGAACCCCAGGGATACTGTTTGAATCCTTGGATCCAGAAATCCAGGAATACACCTACATTCCCAGACACATGAGTCCATAGATTCTTGTTTTAGCTTAAATTAACTAGGTCTGAGTTTCTATCACTTGCTGCTAAAGGGTTTCTGAGTACAACAGTTGGGATTTTTTAATGTTCTACTCCTTGCATTTAAGAGTACTTGTATTATTTTTCACATTTCTACATTAATAACTCTCATTTTTAATGGGTGCATAACCATCAGATGGGACAAACCTGACCTGGCTACCTTGCCTGCTGACGCCAGTGCAGACCTCACTGGGTGCCACATCCTGACCTGGCACATTATGTGTTCAGCAGACATACTGGGTGCCACGATGACAGGGCAGCTGGTGTACGCAGGACACCACCTCCAGCCAGCCTGGTGCCCAGCTCACTGACAAGCCTGGGTGTCGCCAGCCAGGCACCAATGCTCAGCAAGACTGCCTTGGCTTTTAGATATGAAAACCTATGCCATTTCTCCCCCTGCCCAGGCTTCACTCCTCAGAGCCCAGTCTGTGTTACCTGATAGTAAAACTTTTCCACTCGGTGCTCAATCTTGGTCTCTTAGTCTTTATTCTTCTTTAATAGAGTATAAGTTATTAATGAAGGGGACCAGAACATGCTACTCCAAAATACACCACTTTGGCATAAGGATTGTTTTGAGCTGAAGGCAATTAGCTCTCAGCCCTCCTGCTTTCCTTCTAAAAGCAGGGCATAAATTTCCATTTGTAAAGATGTCTCTCTTCCTCCTCTCCCATACCAGGAAGAAAACTGGACAACTCCTAGCACCTGAGACAGTTCTTACTCACTCAACAACCCTATTGACCATACATTTCCTTCCCTAACCCCTTCCCATAATTTACCTACCTCCCAGAAGCCCAAAACTCCTCTTCCTTTGTTTAGCTTAAAATGGTAGATAGCCCCAAATTCTTACTGCATCCTTGAGCCACATTTGTTTGTGAACTCCAGTGCCTAAGTATGTTAATTTGAAATCAATTTTTTCTCCTGTTAATCTGTCTTTTCTGAACTTAATTTGTAGCCCCCAGCCACCGAACCTAAGAGAGTGGAGGAAAAAGTTTCTCTCTCCTCTGCACCTGTGTTATCTGTAGGCCATTCCCCCAAGGAGGCAAGTTCCACGATCAAGGCAAACACCGTGTCTGCCCAGCCACCCCAACTGTCCCCGGGCCTGGGCACACTGACAGACTCTAGCCCTATTCACTGGGTGAGTGAACGAACGTCCCCTAGGTGCCAGCCACTATGCCATTTTTCACAATTACACATAACACTGCCATGAAATCTCTTTCCACAGCTATACCAGCTTCATTTTGGTGAAAGATATGTTCCGAGAGAAGGCTGTGGTTAGCAGCGTGGGACAGAATTTGAAGAAAGACCTGTGTCAGGAAAACCTACTTAGATATTTTGGCAAAGCCTCATTGAACCTGTCAGTCACTGACAGGGCTGGGAAGAGAGTGCACCAAAGGCCATTTGTCATTCGTCCCCTTACATGAAGGTGTTCGAGGGTCACTTCCCCCTTTTGCCCACAGGAAACAGCAGTCCTGTGAGCACACAGGGGCCACAGGGTCAACCCCTCGCATTGGCACAACTCATCCCAGCTCACTCCCACCCCGTGCCCTCCTCCACGTTTCTCACGGAAGCCCTGGGGACGGGTGATGGCACCCTCCCGAATTAAAATGAGGAAGCCAAGGCCAAAGCAGGAGGGCTATCTGCTACAGGTCACCCCAGCAGGAAGCAGAGAATGAGGGACTAGGGCACAGATTTTTTTCAATCCCTTATCTCCACCTTTTGCAATCAACCGTGGTCAAGGACAGACCAAGTGGCCCCCAGAAAGCACTAGGAGCCCAGGCACAATCCTGCTCCTCCTCCCCCAACTGCAGGGCCCTTTGGCCTGGGCATCTGCATTTCTGGATGTTTTAGATATGCAGTATCTTTCAAAACTGTGCTCCCACCCAGGCATGGTGGCGCACCTATAATCCCAGCTACTCAAGAGGCTAAGACAGGAGGATCGAATGTTTAAGCCCAGGAGTTTGAGTCCAGCCCAGACAACATAGGAAGACCCCCATCTCTTAAAAACAAAACAAAACTGTGTTACTAGGCCGGGTAAGGTGGCTCACACCTGTAATCCTAGCACTCTGGGAGGCCAAGGCAGGAGGTTCACTTGAGCTCAGGAGTTCAAGACTGGCCTGAGCAAGAGAGAGACTCCATCTCTACTAAAAATAAAAAAAAATTAGCCGGATGTGGTGGCATGTGCCTGTAGTCTCTGCTACTCAGGAGGCTGAGGCAGGAGGATCGCTTGAGCCCAGGAGTTTGAGGTTGCTGTGAGCTAGGCTGGTGCCATGGCACTCTAGCCGGGGTGACAGAGTGAAACTCTGTCTCAAAAAACAAAACTGTGTTATGTAGGGGACTGCCCCACAGGACAGTGACAGAAGGCAGTCTGGGCTCTTACCAGTCCCGCAGCCCCAGCATGGGAAGGTCTCTGACTGGGGAGCTCCTGCTTCTTTTATTGCACTCTGCTTTTTTTAAAAAAATGAACTTCTCAATAACAAAACTTCCTTCCTCTCTTTCCAGCAAGAAGTCAGGCTCTGAAGGTTGTACATGTCATTTAGATTACAAAAAAGAAAAATATATGTTTATTTAAATGAAAAATCATGTTTTTCAAATGTTTTGGTTTCCAGGTCCCTCTTCCAAAACAAAGTTTTCTAGTGAATTCTTTCTGCTCTTTCATGGTAGAAGGACCACGTAATTTATTGTCCAAATAGGGACTCTTTCAAGAAGAAAGGGGACGCTATTAATCCTGACACTGGCCGTATGATCACCCTTCTCTGGGGTCATCATTTCTCATCTGAGCCCAGAAGAATGTGGCTAACCACTTCCAGACAGCAAATTAGGATGTATTCATCTCAGGCCTTGAAAAAGTCAAAGCAGTTCACTTTTAAGTAAGTGGAAGATTCTCTTTGCTGCACTGTCTGACCCTGAAGACAAGCCAGCGGTGCTCACTCCACACGTCTAACAGAAGGTGAGTGTTTTCCTGCTGCTGCCCGAGAAGCCAAAGGATCCAGGGATGCTTTCTTTTCTAGCAGTAATCCTCATGTGCTGAGACGAAACCTTTCTAATCCCAGAAATTTCTCAGGCGGGCAAGGGGTGGGGTGTCTGGTATCAGAACAAAGAAAGCTGGGGAGATCGCTGGGCCCATCCCAGTGCCAGGCAGGGCCACACCCTCCATTCCAGATGGAATAGAATCTCTGCTCTTTATTTTAAACCTCCAGAGGAAATCGCACCACCTCCCTGGGTGAGCCAGTCCAAAGTTTAATTGAGATCTTCAGGGCAAGGCCCCCCACTTCCTGTCCATCCTCCACCCAGGAAAACAATAAAGTCTGACCCTCGCCTGTCATGAGTACAGCAGAGGAAAAGAACTACTGGCCCCATCCACTCTCCTTCATCTCTGGGCCGAGGACACAGAACATGAAACACACGTGCACACAGAAATCTCCTTCCTCCCTAGGTCAGCACTCCTCACCCCCCACGCCCTTTAATCCCCAAGCAGATTATAAACAGAAAGACAGGAAATGCAAGCAGCAAAGTTTAGAGACATTTCCATCTCTCAACTTGAGCCCCTCCCCCGCCCCAGCCTCGCTTGACAGACAACAACCCATTAAGAGCTGGCCCATAATAGTCTTTCCTGTAAGAACATGTAAATAGCATCATTTGAGTTTATGCTTGGGTATTTCCCAGCTCACTGGCTTGTGTTTCCTTTGTCCTGTAACGTTCCCGTGGGGATTGAGTAAGGTTGATGGGAGGGTCTCTCTCCCCCTATCCTATCCCACCCCACCCCACCTACCCTCCTGGGATCCCTCCCTCCCTCTGGCTCCCTGAAGGTGAAAGGCCTTCCCCTTGAGCACCACTTCTGTCACTTAGCTTTGTGTACCACTGTTCCTTTCTTTGAAGGAAGCCCTTCCACTCAGTGTGTTGGAGACTCCGGACAATGCCTGCCACCTCCTTCATTCCAGCACATTCCTGCCACTAAGTGTCCACACAGCGTTCCTGCCTTTCTCAGCATTAAGTCAGCAAAATCGGTGCCTACTGAAATTATGTTTTAAGTCAATCCTATGCCTACCAAACTAGTTTTTTTTTTAAAGGAGAATTTGTTCCTTTTACATAACTTGCATAGTTTGCAAGGCAAATACACTGTGGAAGACGACAGGGGCCCCCAAACCAGAGGCTGGTCGTGTGACATAAATGAGTCAAAGGGACTTGTTATGAGGCAAGAAGGAATAGTGAGGTCTAAGATAAAATGAAAATAACCTTGCCCCCAGAGAGATAACCAATATTCAATTGTAGACAAATGTTGCTACATAAAAACTGCCAAAACCTCCAACTTTCTAAGAGAAGCCTTAAATCAGGAAGGTTATGTAAAATTTTCTGATTTTAAAATATCGTTGTGGGCCAGTTTGCGACCTCAGGGCTAGACAGATGATAAGCAGCCCGGCTGCACCCTGGGCCTAGCACTATCAGGCACGAAAGAGCACAGTCTAAGAGCAGCACCTGGGCCTGGGGGGGGGGGTGACAGCCAGGCATGAGGATGGGTGATGGCCAAAGGTAGATCCTAGACCCCCACTCCTCAAAGCCTAGCTCCTTTGAAAGCTGTGGGCTTCTTGGACACTTTCTGGGAGCAATCGTAATTTTTAGGAAGGAAATAATCAGGAAATAGGATTCACTTTACTGTAATTCACTTAACTCAAATTCACATTACAGAAATTCACATTACAGTCAGCTTTGTTGAAACCGATAGACGAGAGCCACAATGGGCGGTGGCCCTTTCCCAATAAAAATATACAAGATATACTGAGCATAAAACCCTTAACTAGCTCACAGGCCCGTGATTGAGTAAAAACCAGTAACTCAAATAAACAGGCTACCTTCCCTCCCAAACTCATGGCAGGGGAGCGAGTCCTAGATACTGCAGAGACAAAAAGGGAATTTGTCACATTCCTTTGCTTATTTGGGACAACGAAGAGGATACATGATGCTGGGCAAGTTACTGAACCTCTCTAAGCCTCGGTTTCCTCACCTGTAAAATGGGGACATGAGGGATAATAATGGCACAATCCTAATAGGATCCCTGAAAGGATAAAGAGATAAGGCAGTCTATGCTATAGGATGGTGGCTGAGGTGTCACCATTACATGTGTAACAGAAAGGAAACTGCAAAATAGAAGTTGTAAAGAAAAAAGCCAGTGAGGATGTAAATTTAATACAGTGTACGGCATACCTTAAATAACCAGTAAAAAGTCAGGTCTTAATTAAGACAGCCCCCCCACAGCTGAGGCCAAAGGCGACCTCACAGTCCCAATGAGTGGAAGGCCCAGCCCCAAAGCCCTGGGGAGGAGCCAGGCCCTGCACCACCATGTGGCTGAGGCTCCTGCCAGCAGCCCACGCCAGGCCCTGAGCCCCGCTGAGTCTTCTGCCTGCATCTGCCTGCGGCCATCTCCCCTTGTCCTGGTGGAGAGGGACTTTCAGCCTCTCTGGCAGGATGGTAAGAGCGGAGACTGAGGCAGAGGCTGAAGGCGAAGGGGCCCTCTGGCCTCCCTCACACACTGGGCCACCTACTCTAGCTGACCGGAGCTCCAGCCTGGACTCTGGGCCCCCAAACCAGCGGGAGCATTGCTGTCAACGTCATTAGCTTTCCACCACCCACCAATCCGTCAGGAACCTCCTGCAGAGCAGTGAGCCTGGTATGGGGCAGAATCCAGGTGCTCCCGGGTTCATCATTCCTTCAAAACTATCTATTGAGCACCTACTATATACACACACAACAAAGAGCAATAAACAAACACAGGCTCTGTCCTCACAAAGCTTATAGGCTACCAGTCACCAAATCCACCTTATTTCTAACAGTAAATCCTAAATGTAACACATTTTCAAAAAGAAAAAAAAAAAGTGTCAGAAATTACTCAAACAGATGTCCCTGCATCTTCATGTTAAAATGATTCACACTTTTTCTCATGGAACCAATTCATGAGCTTCAGAGGTTTAAACAGCCCGAGTGTCTTATAATGGGCCCTCAATGAAAAAAAATTGTCACATCCTCCCACTCAAAGCATTTGTACCACAGCCAGCCAGCCCACAAACAGTAGTACATTCGGTTTTTCCTTCACCAAAGAACTAATTTACATAGACGTGATGGTACAATTCTGTTTTTTAAACCTTGCTCTTTTGCTTTAACGTTTTCTAATTACTCACACATGGTGAATTCCAGGATATGGCTTTCTAATGGTAACAGACAAAGCAAGGTGCTATTATTCCCTGTCCACCATGTTTCCTCTCCTGATTTGTCTCCTTAATATAAATCCACACATGAAGATCATCACAGCTGAGGAAAGCCAGAGTTAGAAATCACAGTTATCATCCATCCTGAGCTGTCACATCAACTTTAAGGCTCCTCATCATCACAAATCCATCTGAAAAAAAATAAAATGAAACCCAAAATACACTTTTGCCTCCTACTGACAATGGAACTTGGACAAGATTCCTAAATCTCCTCTGCCTCAGTTTCCTCGTTTACAAAATGGGATTAACCAGTTGTACCTACCTCATAAGTGTGTGGCAAGGACGAAATGAAATAAGACACATAAAGTAAAAATGAACTACTTTTATTAATACTTTTTTCAACACCAACGTGAGGCAGTGGATGATGGTGGTTAAAAGGGCACAGGCTCAAGGGCCTGGGTTCAAATCCCACCTCTGCATTAAGAACTGTGACCTTGGGAAAGTTCAGGGACCTCTCTGAGCCTCCATTTTCTCCTCTGTGGAACTGAGATAAAAACAGTGTCTGCCTCGAACGGAGGCTGTGAGGAGGCCCCGATGCACAGCAGTGTAGTAGGTTTATAGCTATTTTGGTGATGATGAGACCAAGGCTGATGGAGGTGTCACCCAGCTCTGGAGGAGCTGGCTATATAATGAGTTCATAGACATGTCCAGGTTCCCACAAGGCAACAGACTTGGGATCAAACCAATGTGTGTGAGGACAGAATCTACTTCTGGATTCACACACAGCTATTGTTCCTAACACATTGGGTTCACATTTCCATGGTGACAAATGTTTATTTCCTGATTTTTTTTTTCTTGCTACAACTAGAGTCCCACAAGGGCAGCCAGGTTGGGGATTGTATTGTTTATGGCAAACATCAAGTGCACCTGCCCCTGTGCTCAGCAAAGCCTAGCACATATGCACACTTCCAGCCTTCCTGGCCTCAGGGGACCTTCTCCTCCTGACCCAGGCCCCATCTATCTGGGCCTGCTGTCTTGGGCCCTTGGAGGCAGGCATACCCTAACAACGTGACTTCCGACCCTAAGTGAGTCAGGACCCTTTAACTGTAAGCGTCAAGTCATCAGTTCACCCAAACAGGAAGCCAGGCAGGTGGGATGGCTGGATACCAAAATTAAATAATGTGATGAGAAATCAATCTCTCTCTCTCTCTCTCTCTCTCTCTCTCTCTCTCTGCCCCCACCCCCACCTCATCCCTCCACCACCATTTCAGGAAGGAAATAATTAGCATCAGCTTTTGTTTCAACATTGTACTACGCTGCCTTTATTCTCAGACAGGCTATGGCAATGGCCACCAGCCGTCCAGGCTTTCCTTCCACCAGGTCAGCAACCCCAGCAGAAGAAGAGCAGCCCTTTCTTGACCAAGAATCACATCCTCACACCTGAACCAGTCCCTGCTGTCAAACAGAGAATCAGGGCTCTGCTTAGCCAGGGCTGGGTCACCTACTCACCAATAAAGCCAATGGAAAGTCACACCCACTCAAGCATGTGGATCAAATATGGGGAGTGGTCCTCCAAGAAAAATGGAGGTGCTCCCTGAAGAAGGAGTGGGTGCTGGGCAGGGAAAAACTACAGATACCATCTGTTCCCATATTTCCTCAAAGCTGCTGCCAAGTCCTCACCTCTGGCCTGGAGGAGCCCTGCATCCTCCGAGGCTCCACACTGGCCATTCCGCCACTCAAGGACGCCCAAACCAAGCCTGCACCTTTCCCCAGAGCCAGCGGCATCTCCTGACTGCCCTACAGTACTGCCTGGACACAACCTTATAGTTTCGTCCTTCCTCTCACCACCACATCCCA
This sequence comes from Lepilemur ruficaudatus, assembly GCA_963574885.1. NCBI lineage: Eukaryota > Metazoa > Chordata > Mammalia > Primates > Lepilemuridae > Lepilemur > Lepilemur ruficaudatus. The sequence goes on along the minus strand of CAUYRT010061938.1, from coordinate 40,406 downwards.
GAGGGTGCCAAGCTCTACAGATTTGGCCTCTTCAAAGCTGCTCCCACCTACCCCACCCCCTCTTTTTTGCAGGGCCCTGGGGACCCCCACATACTTTTCAGGACTACTGTCTCTTTGGTCTCAGAGCCTCTGCTTCCAGATCTGGTGTCCTCAAGCACAGCCAAGATCAGCTTCCTCTGCTCAAAAGCTCTCAGTGGCTCCCCATTGCCGAAAACTTAGCTCCCACCTTCTCAGCCCGGCATGCAGAGACTTCCCCACAGGACCCTCTACTTCTACAGCCTTCCTGCTGCTGCTGCTCGCAGCCACTCCACACCCCTGGCAAACAGCCACCTCAACCTGCTCCACCAGCTACCACCACTTGGCCCTCCCCACTGCCAGGAACCTTTGTCTCTACCACACTCCACCCCAAAACCTCATGTGGTGGGATTCTCCCCATTGCACAGGCTGGAGCGTCAAATACAAGCTCCAGCACTTACCTGCCGTGAGTCCATGGACAAGAACTGTAGCCTCTCAGTTGGATTTGTCACATTGTCAAAAGATGATGATACCTAACCGAATTGTAGTGAAAAATACATCGATCTCTATAAGGCCTCCTTCATAGAGCCTAGCACCTGGTGGGAGCTCTGTTAATGGTGACTTCATACTATCAGCCACCTGTCTTCAAGGCCCAGCCCAACCCCCGTCCCCCATCAAGACTGCCTTTGTACTTGGATTCTGCTTCCTAACAGAGCTGATGACCAGTCCTTCCCCCAATCAGGCTGGAAAGCCCTTTGATCTTTGCATTCCTGAAGTACCCTGCCCAGCAGCATATACCCAGGAGGACTTGAATCACACCAGCTCAACTGACTCCAACTTTGCACATCCCAAAGCACCCTGCTCATTAGTTGGTCGTTGGTTCACTAGACAGAGGTAACAGGAAGGCAGCCTCCGCAGCACGTACCTGTTTACAGGAGTCCAGACAGAGTCTCTCTTCATCAACTCCCCAGCTTGTCAAACAAGGATCAAAGTGCTCACCTCCCATCAACTGTCATTTTATTACAAAATAAAGTGAATGATGGTGGTTACTGTTAAAGCAAACACACAGCACCTGCATACCCAGAAAAGCCCAGCCCAGCAAGCGAGTGCCCTGGAGGGCTTTTGATAGCTCCAATCCTGTGCAGGGCACTGGGAAGGGTCCTGTCCTTCCTTGAAGTCTTCATTCTTGCCTCTCGCTCCCCAGCTCCAAAACGCCACGTTGTGCATCAAGCCTAACAATGAAGGAACGTGTTCACACTTGAAAGACAAAGATGTGTCACCACCTAGCAGAGTCAGAAAAAAACAAATGTGCTAGATGCACTAAGACATGTGTCCACACAGCCAAACTAGTCAGTCGACAAACGGGTCCAAGAAGAGATTTCAAGAACCACTGGAGTAACACAGCTGGAATAATCTTATGACTTCCCGTGGAGAAATGCTAAGGAGAATAGCCCTGCTGAGATCCAGAAGACCTGGCACGTTTACTTTTCTAAGGATTTTTTTTTTCTGTATGGTTCCATCAAGTGGCCTTACATTTACAAGGCACAAATTATCATTTCTCCTCCCCAAATGGGAACATCTTTGTTCTTCTAATTATAAGTGTAATTCATACTCATTGTACAAAATCCAGGATTTCCTAACTCCTGCTCACCATGTCATGATCATCTCTCCATGTCAGTAAGAATAAATCTCCATAATTCTTAATGAGTCCTTTATTTGAATATGCCAAGATTCACTGTATCAGTCCTCTACTGATGGCCATTGAAATTGTTTCTAATTTCTGTTATAAATACCCTCCACTGAACAATCTCCTGCATACCATTTGTACACCAATTTTTCCTTAAGATAAAATCTTAGAAATGGAAATTCAAGGTCAAGGGTTACACAATTTTAAGCCTTTTGATGTCAATATTGTCAAGCTGTCCTTGATAAAGACGATTAATTTACACTCCTACCAGCAATGGGAGTGCAATGTTTGAAAGAACCTATTTACCTCTATTTTTCTAATGAGGCATTATCCATGTTTTAAATTTTTGCCAAACTAAGATTCTGCCTCTGCCTCATTTGATTCCTAATGAGATCAAGCATCTTTTCATGTACAACAAATCCTTACATGCTACCTGTCTGACCAGTAATCTTTTTTCCCCCTAGAAGCTACCTCCCCACTAACTACCTCCATCCTCTCTGGCTTCATATAATAGGAGCTACCACGTTCTTATATGACTTCTCCCCTATGGCCTGCAACCTAAGTTAATTTTTCCAGAGTGGTCCACGACACAGACAGGCCAATCAGAGTCATTTCCTAGGATTTTTCAAATCAGAATGGGAAATGGAAATGCCTGTCTCTGTCCATTGGTGGAAGTTGTAAGATGTCAAGTCAGGACATGTTTTCCACCATATGAAGAAAGCGGCGAGAAATCATGAATCTGGAAGATGGAGAGATGCAGAAGAGAGAGATGAGCGGTCCTTAAAGTTCAAGTTCCAGTTTACAGGGGTTCCCAGGCAAGCTGGTCTTGACGTTCCCACCTTCCTTTGAAATGCAACACACCCCAGTATCCTCCCAGGTGAGCTCTCACTGGTCTTGAGAATCGAATTTCCGTCACCTGCAACCAAGACTCCTACCTAATATATCTTGTCTACTAGCTATTTCTTCTTCTGTGAATTACCTCCTCATGTCCTTTGCTCATTTCTCTATTGGATATTTCCTCCTTCTGATTGAGTTTTATATGAGTATCTTCTATATTAAAGCTATTTTCCCAGCTTTTCACTTGACCTTTAGCTTTTGTTATGATCTCATTTGTTACAGAGAACTTTTTTGCACTGTCAAGTTGCACCCCAAATCTATAAGAAATATTCACCTACATTGTCTTACAAAATGTTTATAGCTTCATTTTTTAACTCTAAATCTTCAATGCATCTATAATTTATCTTAGTTGGTATAAGGTAGGAATCTAACATTACGTCTTTCCCAATAATTAATTAGCTAGTTATCTCAACACCATTTCCTGAATAAGCCATTCTTTTCGCATCAATTTGAAATGCTTCCCTTATTATACAGTAAATTTTCACATACACTTGGCTCTGCATCTGGGCTTTCTGTTTTGTTTATACTCTTTATTTCGTCTCTATGATCAGTAAGGCATTATCTCTGTGCGATGATAAACAGAGAGAGGCTAAGAACTTAGTAGCATCAGGCAAGTTAGCAACAAAGTTAGGACCTAAATCATCAGTCTTTACCTTTTGCTGCTTTCAGCTGTAGAAAAATTAAGCAGAAGAGAGCCAGCAGTCCTCTCGGCATCACCCTAGACTGTGAAATCTGGGCATCACCCGTCAAGGTAAGGTGGATGTCTTGACCAAATGTTGCAGGAGAATGAGGAAGTGGGTGAGGATTTGCCAGGAGCCCACAAGAGTGGTTGGCAGTGCCCACCCCCCTCTCCAACCTCTTCCTCAGTCTGTGACAACAGTGTCCCCAATCACAAGCCTTGAAAAGTAGGTGATGCCTATCAATCTCTGACTCCTTGTGGGATATCTTCAAGTCCACAAGGCAATGTTTCCATCACTCATGTCTAGATGGAAAATTCTTATATTTTCTCAACAATATTTACTTATTGTTTTGTTTGGCCAGGCAGAGTACTGTTTATTTTTAAACTTTCCAGGAAGACTGTTTATTAAGCTAATATAATGTAGAACAATCAAACTATTTATTTTTGACTTTTAATTTTGCTCTCTATGATCCACTAAAGAAAATACTAGAATCATGCATTTGCCTGTCTTAGATGGCAGGCATCAGTTAAATTATCAGTGATGCGTTTTGGGGGTTTGTTTGTTTGTTTTTCTGTTTGTTTCTATTATACATGTAACCCCTCAGGGCTCTAATTCTTTCCTTGGGGGTAATTTTCATTTTAACGTGTAATGCCTGCTCTTCAAATTCACATCGAATTTTATTATGAAGAACCCACCCACAGTTGAATTATTATCAGTGGAAAATACACCATCACATTCTCAAGATTTGAAGGGTAAAAAGAGCCCAAGAGATCACCCGGGTCAAGCTGCACATTTATACAGCTCAGGGAAGCTTGGCTAAGAGAGGTGCCACACGGTGTGTTGGTGGCACTGCTCCCTTCTCCTTCAAAATTTCACAGAGCCCTTGGTAGAACTTTCAATGGGAATTGAAACATCAAAAGTCGCTGCACACAACAGCAAGAGAAGATACCACATTACCCTGAAAATGTAAAAAGTAGGTGACTTGATCCCACTCCTGGCAGGTTATTAAACCTTGAACTTTGCCAGATGTTAACATCACCACCACTCCCACCTGCTAGCAGATTCCAACCCTCAGCCTGATTGTGTCTGTTCCCCGATTGTGCTGCACAATGAAGGCATGGCCTGGGAATCTGGAGGCTAGGACTCGGGTTCTGTTTTTGCTTGTCTTAGAGACAGGGTCACTGTGTTGCCCAGGCTGGTAGTGCAGTGGCTATTCACAGGCATGATCACAGCTTACTGCAACCTTGAACTCCTGGGCTCAAGCGATCCTCTCACCTCTGCCTCCCAAGTACCTGGGACTACAAGGCACACACCACCATGCCTGGCTCAGGGTTCTGGTTTTAGTTCTACAGTGAGCACCTCAGCTGTCTTCTAATATTAGAAGGGCCCCCTCAGCAAGAAGTACATTTATCTTGGATATTTCCAAAAAGCAGAATCAGGACCTAATGGGTTAACACTGCACCGACTTACTTGAACTTGACAGGCAGACTTGGATTTACCATTAGCATTGGGTGAGGCCCAGGGAGGTACAGAGAAAGAGCCCTAGAGCCAGCCCTCAGGGAGTTTGTGATTTCAAGGGTGAGGCAAGAAGCCTCTCTAATTTTTTTTTTTTTTTCAATCCAGTGGTTCAAAACAGGATGGGCCACTTAGGAGAAGATATGATTCCCCATCACTAAAACGATTTGAGCAGAAGACAGAAGCCAACTACCAGGGAAGCTGCAGAGCAAAGTCTATTCGAGGTGCCCGGTTAGAGTTGTGTCTCTAAGATAATCTCAGAAGACGCTCAGAAAGCAACTAGCTGTAATGTTCTACAAAGCGGCAGTTCCCACACCTGGCTCATCCTCAGAATCTCCTGGGAAGCTTTTAAATACAGGCTCTGCCCATGAGCTTCTGAGTCAGTGCATCAGGGCAGGGCTTGTGTTACGGGTTTAACTGTGTCCCCCACAGAAGATATGCTGAAGTCCAAACCCCCAGCACCTCAGAGTGTGACTTTATTTAGAAATAGGATCTTTACAGAGGTGATCAAGTTAAAATAAAGTAATTAGGGTAGGCCCTGATCCAGTATGACTGGTGTCTTTATAAAAAGGGGAAATCTGGACACAGAGACAGACACACACAGAGGAAAGACAGTGTGAAGGACACAGGGACAGTCATCTACAAGCCAAGGAGAGGGGCCTGGAACAGATCCTTCCCTGGCACCTTCAGAAGGAGTAAGCCCTGCCTATACCTTGATTTCAGACTTCTGGCTTCCAGAACTGGGATATATTTCTATTGTTCTAAGCTGTACTTGGTTATGGCAGCCCTAGGAAACTCATACATCCTGGGCATCAGTATCATTAGAGCTACAGAGCTGCCCTGGAGGGAAATCCAGGCCAGGGCCCCATCCTACTCTGGAGACTGTTTATGCTCTGGCGTGGCCACCCACATGGGCTTCCTTTAGCTCTCAGATCCCTCCTCTGAGGAAGGAAGGGGCTGGCTTCAATGTGGGGAGCTCCTTCCTGCACTCTGAGATGTCACTGAGTCCACAGCTATGTTCAGACTCATCATCCAATTAAGGGGTGGCCTTTCTCCATTTAGTCACTGTGCTGCTTCCGGGCAGCTGTGAACCACCAGAGTGTGCAAGATTACATACACATCTACACACGTTTCCAGGAAGAAAATGCCACTCTCTCGTCCAACAGTTACAAACTTGTTGAAGACCCTGGGCTTTGGACTATGCCCTCATGACAAGGTTATCTCAGAGGGAAGTAGAGGAGGGACCACAGGTCAATGACTTGTGTATTGTACTGTTTCTATTGGTGCTTTCTATGTTCAAAGTGGGAATCACTAAACCCTCATCCAGGTAAATCACATGCAAATCTTTAGTCAAAGTAGTTACCAATGGAAAAGCCACAGAATTCCACAGAGGAGACTACTGTACCAGATAAAAGACAGAAGCAAGAGACATTAGTAGAACCAACACCAGCACACATAGCACCTTTGAGAGGATTAGGAAAGATGCCGCTTCCTCAGGACACTATCTGCCCCTGTCCTGATACAGTTGCAAACCTCTATGGGAACAATGCTCTCTAGAGTTGTGCAATGTATAACCAAACACAAAAGCACTTAGACATGGAAAACGGCGCAATGAGTTAGCACCAAGGAGGAAGGGGTGATCTTGGAAAATCTTGGCAGTGTGATCTTGGAAAATCTCTTTACCTCTCTGGGCTTGATTTCTTTCTTTCTCAAACTGGAATAACAACAACAACAAAAAGCAACTCCCAGGTCTACCCCACAGTGTTGTGGTGACAATCAAAACTGAAAAACACAGGACTGCTTTTACAAAGCCCGTAGGCTCTGCCTGATTTACACATGCAAAACCCCAGGGCAATAAAACAGACATGGACAAGTAAACTCTTTGACTGAACTCAAATCTCGATTTTCCTACTCCAAGCTTTGAATGCCATAGAAATATGACTGATTGCTCAGAGGTGAGGGATGTTAAATCCCAAAAGTCTCAAAAATGTCACGTCACACGTATCATGCTCCTTTCTCACAAGAAAATCTACTTCATACATCCCTAGGGTCACTTAACTCTATTTCAAAAATTATTACTATTCTTGCCAAAGGGGCGGGGGGATGTTATTAGGCAGATACTCCCATAGGGGAAAAAAATTAAAAGTCTTTAAAATAAGTGCATAAAGATGAATATATAAGGAGTACAATATTCCTACACTGTTTATAATCCACTTGAAAACTGGAAAATCTAAATGATCCACTACAGGGGCTTGATAAAGCCAGTTGAAGACAATCAAGTCACAGACCCCTTTAGAACCGGATAACCCCTAAGGGTCTGCTAGAAAATACCCAGCATTCCACTGAAACAATGTTCGGCTTCCAAAGTCTTTCACAATTTTTCCTGACACCCGTCTGTTTCATGGGAAACTTTAAACACAGATATGGAAAAGCACTACAACCCACTGTTGACGGGAAACAGCTGCAGAGCAGCGTGTCTGCGAGGATCCCATTTGTGTAAAATTATATCTGGATGTTCACATGTGCATGTATACACACAGATCTGGAAGAACATCCTCCTAAATACTGAGAGCAATTATCCCTGCATGGTGGGATTGGCGGCAGAGGCACACGGGAGGGGAGAGATTTTGAGCTCTTGATGCTTTGCATCGTCATTAGGACCTTCCTTCAGCAAGCAAGTAGGATCTGTGCAAACTTTTTAAAATATTAAAAATGAGATAGAATGACTCCTATCTATCTGTGAGTCACAGCTGCACACTTGATTCATCTTTAAATGTCTCACATATGCTAGCACTGATGTTCCAAATGGCTGGAGAGATTGCCGAGGACAGCAGTGGTGACGGAGCAGAAGGAATATCAGACGTGGGGACTGAGGCTGGAGCTGAATCCAGGCTCTGGCACTAGCAGGGTGCTCTAAATAAGTTATTTACCTCTCTGAGCCTCAGATTCTTCATCTGCAAGAATGGAGAACTTTAAAAAATCACAGGATTGGAAAGATCAAATAAAATGATAGTCACTAAGGCCTTACACTTTTTAAATTATTGTTTTAAGGAAGATGCCCATTGTCCACCCTACCCTCCTCTCAGAGACTAGCATGGTTCCAAGTACACAGTAAGTGCCCACTAAATACTGAATTCATGGCACTAGGGAACAGGCAGAGGCCAATCCTGGGCTATTCCCATCAGAATTCTGCTTCCATTGAACCTCCACGCTCTTATGTTCTAGGCAGATATTTAGAGCACACAGGCCCACCCTGGGTGACAGAAATTACAAGCAGACACAAGTTCACTTCTCAGCGCCTGCCCAAGAACTTGACTCTGAACAGGCCTCTCAAATCCTCTACACACTCACAATCATTCCTGAAATGTTTTTAAGCTACGAAAAAGACTACTGAGACTACCAGGGATCATGCTATAAAACAGTCACCCAATAGTCACCAAAGTGTAAACTAAGAAATATACCCAAAGACTAACCTTCACCTTGGTAAGCCATTAAACCATGCAAGGATATCCGGTTTTCCTTCCTTAATTTATATTTTGCTATATGTTATAGGGAATTAAACTTTAATTTTTAAAAATCCCCCTAATTGGATACTACTGATGGGAAGACATCTGGGGCAAATATCTAGGCCCGGTGCATTCCATCCCAAGCAATGGTTAGTGGTTTGGAGAATGAGTGTGTGGCAGAATAACCAGTGGTTACTAATTATTATATATCACAGGGTTTGGCATCATCCATAAAGCCCCATCATGTTGGCCTCTTCCTCTTCAGAGAGGATTACAGAACTGACTGTTTAGAAATTTTTCCTCCAAGTTAACAGACGTTTTCCTTGTCTTAATTAGATCCAGCCTCCCTGCCCAGGAGCAGAAAGGCAATTTTTCTTTAACGATTGCATCCTTCAGATGCCAGGTCATCGGCCATCCCTGGGTCTCGAGGGATTATTGCTTGGCTTCCTATTTTCTTTCCATTTGCTCAGCCTCATTCTAGTAGTGATGTGAAAAGCATGTGAAGATCGTGTCCTAAGCTACCTTCGATTTGGCCAAAAAAGGGATGAGTGTTATCAGCAAGAAACATCTTCAACTCACACAGAGCCTTGGTATTGGGGAGAACTGTTTGCCCCCAATGTTTGGTCTAGCACAAATATTTATTTCTTCCAAAACAACTAAAACAAACCACTTCCAAATTAGGGGGGAAGGGGGAGTTTGCCAAACATTTTTCACAGTTAAGACAAACATTTGGAAAACATTTTCCAATTTGCCATCTACCCTTAGTTAACCTTTCTTAACCGTGTTGAATCATTTCCTAATTCACCATCTACTGTGACATCAAAGCCAATTTCTTGAGGATCTCACTTTCTCTGGAGTATCACTTATCTGAATGCTTGGGACCAAGTGTTTTGGATTTAGGCTTTTTTCAGATTTTGGAATGTTTGCATTATACTTACCAGTTGAGCATCCCAAATCTGAAAATCCAAAATCTGAAATGTTCCAATGATGATTTCCTTTGAGTGTCATGTAAGCATTCAAAAAGTTTTGGATTTTGGATTTCAGATTTTCAGATTAGGCACAGTCAACATGTATAACATCATTCATTCTAGAAATGTTTTTGAACACCTACTATGTTCCTGGCACATACTTATCTGATATACACCCTCCCTGATCTGTGACTACAGGCTTAGTGGCATCAACCCATGATAGCACCGGGCTTGAGAAAAGGTGGATGTTGAGACATCCTTTGCCATTCAAGTTGACAGCCCAATTCTTTGTCTTCAGCCCCTATTCTTCCTAGAGCTTGGAGTTTCTTCTCCTGGGATGTTATCTGCACAACCCATCAGGCTTCCTGAGTGTATTGACAGACAACATTAAGACCAGGTAGAAACACATGTCTGCATCAGCCATTTAAAGCTGTTTTTCCTGGGCCATTTCTTGACCCTTCTCAAGCCTGTTTCCATTTCAGAAGTGGCGCTAAGACCCAAGCCAGGGTGGAATTCCATTTTCAAATGAGGTTTCACAAGACTTTTATCAGATATGCAGACCAATTACACTGGCTGGGTTCTCTCCATCCTGTAGTTGGGTAATTCTAGCCTCACCCCTCCTTCCCTTCCTGAAGTGGTTAAGTTCAGAGCTACACCTTCTCTGTAGCAGCAGATCAAAGGCATGACTTCCTGTTCCCTCATTATCAGGCAGTGACATCATGCTGCCTCCTTGCCATGATCTCAAGTCTGAGAGTGGAGCCCCAAGGCAGTCCACGGTTCTCAGAGACTGCCTTGCCTCACAGAGATCCTGGAAAACTAAAGTTGCTAAATCAATGCAAAACACACACAAACACACACACACAGGTTGACATGGTTTCTAAATGCGAACGCTCATAAGGTTACCACTGAAAAACGGAAAGGGGTTAACCCTGAGAGAGATTTTCTGGGAGAAAGGGCCACATCATACCCTCTCTTTGGGAGGGAGGGGCATGCCTGCAATCTGGCAGAGGAACCCTCCCCACCTCCCCTACTCCAGCCCCTACTTTTTTATTCAGTAAAGAAAGCTGCGGAGACCTGAGCATATACCTAAGGGGTCACGGTCAGGCAGAGGCAGAGGGCAAGGGTCTCCTAAGGAGTAGCAAACACCCAAAGAAGAGGGGCGTGGGGCAGATATGACCTGTATGTGGTAAGCCAGCACCAGCAGGAACTGGTGAGCCCACTGCCCCCCTCTTGGCTCTGCTGTCCATGATGTGGCCCGCACCTAAACTCCCGTCACTGTCCCCACCATCACCACCCATCTGGTTTAAAACCCTGTCCCTTAGGGGCAAATGCTTGGCCACTAGCCCTGCTAAAAGGAAGAAAATAACAAGAGGATGACCTTGCTCATTTGTGGTGTTGGTAGGAGGGGCACAGGCAGAGGGAGAATACAGGTAAGGAGGTTCCAGAAAGGAGCATAACCACGTATGTGTGTTTATGTATGTACAGACATTTATGTTTAGTATGTATACTACCCTTGCTCTCCTCAATCACAGATCCATGTGAATTGATACACAGCTCTAATGGAAACACCCAATTCAAGGATTCACCCATCAGTCATTCACAACCTAGTAGGTATTATGTTACCCAACTGCACTCAAATCAGCACTTAGCTAAAATCGGGATCTGAGAGGGAAATTATATTCCCTGCTTGCCCCTTTTCCTGGGGAACCTGACAGACAACCTCTTTCTCTTCCACAATCACAACCTCCTGGACATTTACAGTTAAAAACCACACCACCCTGAGAAACGAGTTTGTTTTTTTGGCTTACGTTATATCGGGGGGAAGAAAGATTTACTTTAGAACATGAAAGCACTTTGGAGGGTAGAGGAGATCTACCTGAAATTGTTCCCCAAAAGTCCACAGCTCAAGTGACCCTGGACAAGTGACTCCCTTTCTCTTATCTCATTGTCCCCATCTGTTAAATCAGGGCTAAGCTCTCTCCAGAAAGGGAGGACAGGGCAGTAAACCGACTGAGAAGGCTCTGGGCAGACAAGGCATTGGTGGCCCTGTGGCCTCTGTCATTTCAGGACAGAAGAATGTACTTATCTGTTTATCTTAGCTTCTTTTGCTTTCCGCACAAGCTGCAGAAGTTGTCCTTTGGGGTCATTTCATTGTTGCCTTTTTAAAAAAGTATTGCTACTCCACAGATTACAGGTTCCTAGAGACACAGCAGGCCCTATCAAAATCAGCCTAATTTATTCCTGCCTTCTGTCAGGAAGATGTCACCAGGTGACTCTTTGGTACAACTTCAGATAGAGCCCCTTTCTCTAGACACCAAAGTACAAGCGATTAACTGCTTTATTGTTTCAAGTGCTGGGATTACAGATGTGAGCCACCACACCCAGCCCAACTGCATCTTTTAATCCATTTCTTGCTGCATTTATCCAAGGCTGACATCCAAAATGTCATCTCTGCACAGGGTCCCTCAATAACCACATGTCAAACGAATGAATACATGAATTTTAACCCTGCAAGAATTTCAGATGACAATTCAAGAATGGTTTGTTCAAATTGAGAAATGGGGGTACGGGAGGGTCCAGTCAGGAAGTAACTGCTTTTTCTTTAAAAAGTAGCATGATTTATACAAAATGGAATGCTTCCTCCAGTGTTTGAATAGTAGTAAAGGAACAACTTTGGCATTGCCCTCCCAAAATAAATCCTTTTAATAGTTAAAATATTTTTAAATAAAATTTTCTACCGAAATATAACAGGATATGTTTTAAAGTACAAATCATCCCTATTATTTAAGATCATAATCCATTTTAATCATTTAAAAATCACATCTTAAGCTCTTTGTCTTCACTATTCTATTTTGATGTGAGGTGTGGGGGCTGAGGGTAGTATGATTGAAGGCATTCCTAATTTTCTTCTCAATGTGTCAACTGTTGGTAGTCACTTTCTGTTGTTTTTTTCAAGTTTCACCTCTGAGTTGTATGATCTATGGCAATGACACCTTTTTGTAACTGTAAGACTTTTTTATTTCAAAAATAAAATTCAAAATTTCAAAAATGTCTAGATATTATAATACTTTATCTTGAGCCACAAATATTAACTTTAAATACTGCCTGCAGTCCTGGATGGTTTTATAAAGACACTGAAAGTTCCCAGGTACGGATTGCACAGCCCTTAGTAAAGGTGAATTTGGTTATATGTTGAGCCCATTCCTGAAATTCACTTGGGCATCTTGCAGTCTTCAGCCCAGACCCGAATGGTATCATTTAGCAAGCCACTACAAGAGTTACAGCTTCTGAAGACATAATTTAAACAAAGATTAGTTTGGGCACTGGAAGAATCAAGCTCTTTGGAGGTTAGAAGCTGACAAGAAGCAGCTAAGCTACTGAAAGATGAGAGTCGTGTGGGCATTTATCTGATGATTATTTTTTTTTAAGACAGCCAGATTAATTACAGACATCATCTGAAATCTTTCTTTAAGAAAGCGAGGCCTTCTGAAAACATTGCTTTTGGTTTCGCTCCCTTCAAGCTGTCAGCACTGAAAAGGAAACTTACAAAAAATAAAAGGCAGTTTCATTTAACGGCATTGTGTTTAACAGGCCAGCCTGCTTTTTACACACTGAGCTGCCTTCACCAGGATGAAAGCTGTTGCTCTTCTGTACGCTAAGATTGAAAGGAGAAGCTACAGGGTGGAGTAAGTATGCCTCCTCACAGCCTTAAGAGGGCTTCGAGCTTCAGAGACATTCCGATGTTCTCATAACTTTAATACACGGATGTTTCGGTTTTGTCATCAGAACTAGCAGTGCAGGGGAAAAAGGCTGGGAGCAGGGTAGGGGGTCACAGGCGTTCAACCCTGCTGTGGAATGCCGAGTCTGTCCAAGGCAGGGCCTGCCCAGCACAGGGCTAGATGCTCCCGATTGACTCCTCCTCCTGCCCTTCCTAACCTCTCCCAGCTTCACCTTTCCCCACGTCCCTAATCTTGATCATCAAGAAGATCCAGGACAACAAGTAACAGAGTTATCTGAGAAAATGGTTCTTGCATATTCTGGGTTTTAAGCAATTGTGACAAATGGCAAAGTTATTATGTTCCTGTAGTCAATTCCTGTATCAAGCTCAGGAAAATGTGATCAATACTCCTCCAGATGTCTTTATTGATCAGATATGGCCACTGCCTGCCTGTGAAGGAAAGGTGGGCCCTTACAAAATTTTGTCTCACCACTACTCACTCGGAAGTGAGATAACAGATCTAGAATATGAGAAAAACACAAAAAACCTTTACTGCAACAGTAAAACCAAAAAGAAACACACAAAAAGCATTCTGCGAACACTCTGTCTCACTATTATTTCAACACTAGCTTGCTTGCCAATTTTCTGAGATTCTGAAATGTAAATAGACAGACAGAGTTATTCTGGGTCTCTTTTTCATTAAATGCTTAATCATTTAGCTCATTTCCATAAATTGGCATGAATTCAGTCCTCTCCCTTCTTTCTTTTTTCCTTAACCACTTTTTAGGTGAGTAATCTAAAGTTCCTAAGAATAATCAAGTTGATGTTTTCTCATGAGACAAGGCCAAATAAACAGCCCACAAAATACATTTCGGTGTTTAAAATTTTGAATCCAGATCTGTATCTTTTCTTATTTCAAAACAATTGTCACAAGGGTGTGACTTGCTTGCTATATTTTCTAATTACTAATAATAAATCATTTTTACTCTAATTCACTTACAGGTTTACTATTTTATTGCTACATTAACATTTGCCACTTTATATATACCTTATTATGGCAAGAATTTGAATGCACAATGAATTAGAAGCCGTCTGCATTTAAGAATGCACAATAATAAAAAGGATAGGCCCCAGTATTACCCACCAACATGGCCAGCTACAAATTTCTTTACAGCATTTGCAAAGTGTTTCTGTCTTTCTTCAAGGTCTGTTTCTCTATTATTTGGGACAAATGTGACTTTTGCTTGAAAGCCACATTTTAAATTGTTTACAATGTATTTTGTTAAGTGAAGTAAATTAAATTTCACATTCACCAATTACATTTCTCATCTGTAACGGTTCACAAAAATCTTTAAGTAAAAAGTGTTTTTAAATGTTTAAACTCAGATTTTTTTATGTACTATAAATTTTATGTTAGATATTTCGCTAAACTGATGAAACTTTCATTTCTGAATACTTGGATAAAATAGTTATTTGGAGAATTACTCAATTTAACAGAATGAATTCAAGTATATGAGAACTGAGAAGAGAAAAATAAATTGCTTTAATCTCTAAAAGCTTCCATACTCATTAGGATATACGGGCTTAAATCTTTAATAAAAGCCCAGCCAAAAGAAAGTGAAAGCACTTCATATCATGCATTTTTCTCTCGGCATAAGAGAGAAAGACGGGGAGAAATGCAAATCTTAAAATGAAGTTTCTATGTAAATGATTAATATTTCTCACAGGCCCTTTCCATTTCAAAGACATCATCAAGAGCTATTTTCTCATCATGAGATGACTACCAAGCCCTTGCAGTGAGACTGAAAAAGACTTTAAAAGGAAAAAAAGCAAAAGGCACATTCTTGAGCACTTTTAATCACTGTAATTCTGCCCCAATGGGAGTCGGTCACTCCACACAAGTTTCCAGCCTGCAGCTCTCTTCCCTAAAGCTTTGGGGGGGAAAAAAAATCCAATTTGTTAGCCCCACAAAATAAAAATATCAGAAAGTAAATTCATTTTGGTGAAAAAAACTGGGGAGAACAATTGGAGGAGGGGGAGTGGAATTGATATCACTTTGCCCACTCTAAGCAAAACATTACAAAAGAAGCAACCAAATGCTGAAGGAAGAAAAAAAGCATCTCTCAGGCAAACAAATGTCTACAGCACCAAATCTGGAGAACAGATTCCCTGGGCAACAGGAGGAACCAGCGAAACTTGCAAGGCCTCCAGTACCATCATATCCAGTGATTTCTCAAGAAATAATTTGAGAATAGAGGGAGGGTGAAAACTTTCCCACCCCCTGAGACCTGAGATGTACAACTGTGTCCCACCACTAGGTGGCCGGCTGCAAAGGCTGCAAGAGGGGGCTGTTTTCTCTTCTTCCCCTCCAGGAACACTGCTCAGCCTAGAGGAGAGCCCACCAGCCCTCACCTTGATTCAGTTCACTAAAAATGTCAGGATAGGGGGAAAAAAATAATTCAGACCTTAGAACCTGAGATCACTGAGTAACAGCCTCTCCTCAAAATCTGCTCACACCAGAGCTGAGCAATGGGGGAGTTCCAAGGGGAGATGAACCTGCGTATTTTATATTCTGCTAGGGTTTTCAAAGCACTGGCTCCCTTCCGGGCTTTCAAAGCAAACCTTCTGGGTGGCTGCTTTAGAGTGACAAGTAACCGTGAAAGTAGGACACAATGCCAGGTTGGGTTGCTACAAGCCAGCCCAAGGTGGGCTGTGTATCACCTACCAGAGCAGAGTGTACGGAGCCACAAGGTGATGGAACAGGCTGGACAAACATGAATCATTTTATTGCTGGCCAGAAATTCTTCATTCATCAAAGTGGGTGAATGAAAATATTAAGTAGGTAAGGCATTTTCATCAGCTGCTCACTGAACATCCTTCTAAAGTCAAGCACTTACTTAGCCTGCCTTCCACCCTGGGTATCAAATAAAGCCTCCTCCCAAGAAAGGGAAAAACCTCTTCTCCTTTTGTAAAAAGGCTGCACACAAGAACTCAAATCTTGGCAAAAAAGACGTTACATAAATTCCAGGTATTTCTAAATATATATGTTTACATGCACACAACACAATCACTTTAGGAAGCATCTAAGTTTCTGGGCCCCCTTTTTCTTTCTTTTTTTCATCTCAACGAAGAGTCAAAATATGCGTTTATAGGGGTTGACTTAGGATCTTACCCAATCCATTTAGACCTTATTTCCTGCCAGCTAAATGCAGGAAATCTAATGATTTGCATCCAAAACACATCTAAGCACCAGCACACTTACCTTTCTTTTCTTAACGGAGCCAAAACAAAACCGTTTCAGTTATCACACCCCCAGGGAAGGAAAAAAAAAGCACCCTGAAATCCTGAATTATTTTCCCGGTGACTTGATTATTTGATTACTCTATGAACAGCCTAATTCCTCAACATCTTACTTTGCCTTAAAAAGGCTTCCTTCCACACAACGGGATTTCCCTAAGAAACATCCCGGCGGATGGTTTCCAGCAATAGTCTGTATCAACTCAGCCTGCGCAAAGACTTTCCTTCTGCTAATTCCACCCCCGCCCCCCAACACACACACCAATTCACACTCAAAGAACCATCCCGGGCCGGCTGGGAAAGCTATTTTATTTGCATGTTTGCCCGTCTCTCCCTGAATGAATGTTTTTCCAACTGACCTTTCAACAGCTTGCCGAGATGGCACGATCTGTAGGGTTAGCGCTGGAAACTAGGAGATATTTTAGCATCCTAACGCCCGCAACCTTCTCTGCCCAAGTCCAGATTCTCTGAGCCCCAGGGCAGGACCCCTGAAGGGTCTGCAGAGCAGCTCTCCAAAGTGTCCAGCTCGCGACCAACTCACTGACTGCGGGCATCCTGCACGGGCACAGCCCACACGCCGCCCGACACCGCACCCTGGCCCGCGGCGAACGCGCCAGACACGCACCAGCCCTGCCTCTTACCTTCCCTGGCTTTCAGCAAGACCGTGTTGGCCACGATGTTTTCCAGCTCCATTGACAGTCGGCGGTCAGCGAGGGAGCCGGCCGGCGGGGCTGTCAGCGCCTGGGGTGCTGCCGCTGCTGCTGCCGCTGCTCGGGCTGCCGCCGCTGCTGCCGGAGCCGGGAGCGAGCAGCCCGCCGTGCTACCGCATTATTCCTGCTCCGAGCCCTCGGAGTTTTCCCCTCTGCAAAGAGGAGCCGCCGCCGCCGCTTCTTCCTCCCTCTGTGTCCCCCCTCCCCCCCTCCCTCAACACTCTCCCCCCCACCCCCCACCCTCCGCGTGTCTCTGTCACTCCATTCTCCTCCCCTCCGGCTCCCTCGGATGCTTTAATGCCTCGGATGCTTCTGCCTTCCCTCCGTCCCTCCCGGGGGTGTGGTACTAGCAGGCTGGGCGGAAGCACTGCGCAGGCGCCGGCCGGGCCCCGCCTCCTGTCTCGGCGCTCGCGGCGCGGGGCCTGCTGGGATTTGCAGTCCTCTGGGCCGTGCCGGGCGGGGGCTGGGCTGTTGGCGCGCGGCCGCCGGAGCGCTCGACCCACCCGGGACGGCTCCGCGAGCGAAGGCGGGCACGGCTCGGCAGCCGGGCGAATCACAGGCGGCCCGGCACAGCCGCAGCGCCCGAGCCCGGGGGTGCCCACGCCCCGGGCTCCCTCTCGCCCCTTCCCGCCCCGTCGAGGGTCCGGGAGGAGGAGTGCACAGGCCACGGCCCGGCGGGAGCCGGTGCGGCTCGGAGCGGGAGGACAGTCAGCTCGGCCGCGCGCCTCAGCCGCTTCCTCGGGGCCACGCCAGGCCCACGAGGGGGCCGAGCCCCGGGCGGCGACGCGCGCCCAGCACTGGCCGCCGTCCCCCTCGCGCGCGCGCCAGGCTGCTGACAAAGGTGTACTTTGTCTCCTCGGAGGGCGCGAAGAGGTCTGCGAGTCGGCGGCGACCCGGCGCAGGCTACCCGCGTCGGCGGCCGCGCAACTCGAGCGCCCCCCGGCGGCCGCGGGATGTGGGGCGCGGCGGCGGATCCACGCGGACGGTGCCCCCAGCGCCCGGGACTCGGAGTCCTGGCGTGGGAAGCGGCTCGCTCTGTCACTAAACTGCCTTCTAGCACGCCGGGCCGGCACATCAGCGACCCTCTGCACCCAGACTCACTCAGATCGAGTGATAAAAACAGACGGAATCGCCCCAGTCTGCTGCCAGCAGCGTTAATGAGTAACAGCCCAGCAACCCCTGAGCCCGCGTGGAACTGCGTTTTCAAATTCCGGTCTTATCCTATCTTGGGGCTTTTAGCTCTTCTGTTAATGCTCAGAACATCGGGCTCCGGAACTGTGCTCAGCCCCGCTTCCTCCGAAAGCCCCACTGCTGGGAAATAGGCTCTCTTCGGTCACCCGAGGTCTAGACGAGTGTCCTACGGGCCGGGGGCGGGGCAGGCTGGCCCCAAGGAACAATGAGGCCTTTGCCTCCTCTGCATCCTGCCGGCCGGATATCCGTTCTGAAGCCGGCTCTGGGCCTTCTCTGTCCAAAAGGAGGAAACCTTCTGTCCCCAGGGCTGCCAGGAAGTAACAGGGAGGTGCCAAGAGAAACAGAACAATTATTATGCATTGGAGGATATAAAGAAATTAATAAACTTTCCAGGCCTTGGAAACTGGAATGATCACCGATTCTAACAGCCAGCCCAGGATTGCCTTCTTTCCTGCTGAAGTATACCCACTACCACCACTTCCTGGTGTCTGGATTTGGATCAGTGAGTCTCCCTGGGCCTCACTTATCTACAAAGTGGGGGTAATAACAGTTCGCCTTTCAGAAGGCAAAGAGCTGCGCAGGTAACTCCTTAGGCACCTTCCACTCCAGGAAGTATTGTTCTAAACAACACAGTCTTGGTCTTTGTTACACAGCCACATGCCTAGAGCCCTAACTTGTGATGAAAAGGTCTCTCTCAGAGAGAAAGAGGGAGACTCCTAAAGCTGGCAGCATCTCAGAACCCACCAACTACAGTGGTCACTTGCTCACAGCCTAGGGCCTGATACAGCCCAAAGTTTGTTTATTTGGCTGACATTAAAAAAAAAATAAACTAACAAAATTTGAATGCCTTTAGGTGGCTTGTGCTTCATAACAACCTCAAACTTTCATGAGTATACACATCACCTGTGGATCTTGTTAAAATGCAGGTTCTGTTTAGATAGGTCTGGGATGGGTCCTGAGATTCTGCTATTTCTAACAAACGCCAGGGGTCTGTCTGTCAATCCTAATGGTCAGTAGACCACACTCCTGAGTTGGGAAGCTCTACAGTTAACCATAATGCCACCGACTCTCTATTGTCTTATGTTCAGCCAAGTCACCAATGATTTTATCTGTCAGGTCTCTGTAGACATTTACGTTTGCAATCCTGGAAACTTCTGCCTCTCCCTCTCATTTTACAGATATGAAACAGACCCAGAATAAGTGAGTTCGCATGGTCATTTAGCAAGTGAGTGTTAGCCTATCTAGTTTTTTCTCCACTACAGAGCGATGCATCCTGCCTACAAAATAAATCGTGGCACATCAGGTATTTGTGCCTCTATGAGGAAATTCAGACATTCCAAAGCAAGAATGGAATGATAATGACTAGTGTTTACTCAACACCAACTGTGGGCCAGGCCCTGTGCTAAGTGTTTTTCGTGGATCATCTCCTTGAACACAACATCCGGATGAGGTAGGGAACACGGGCCTAATTTATAGATAAAGTCACCAGGTTAAGAGAAGTTTTATAACTTGCCTTGGGTCACATAACTAATAAGTAGAAGACCTGGTATTTGGAGCTAGCAGTCTGACTCAGAGTCTGTGCACTTCATTTCTGGCCAGCTCAACTGGACAGCACAATTGGTTGTAACTGTTCTGTTCAGCTGCCAGAGTGAATTTGTATTGTAAGAAGGCAAAGCAGGCAGTTGACTAAATGGTTGAGACTTAACAAGTTTTTCTATTCCAGCCTGCAATTCCACCATTATAAATCATTCCTTTCAATTAACTACACTAACAACTCACAGTCCTCTTGAACAATGGGTGTGCTTCAAGGAAGAGTAGCCTATTAAATACCAGCAGCTGAGCAGGGGATCGTTGATAGCCAGCTGAAAGCAAGAATGGAAATCCAATCAGGAGTGGGTGAGGATGAGGATGAGAGGGATAGCAATACACTAAAGACAAACGGTGACTTCCAGCTCCTCTCAGCATCAGCTCAGCCAAAACTGCAGAAGAAACGTGGAATCTTCTCACTCTTCTGTCAGCACCTGGACCACCATGGTTAAAGCTGTTGGGTCAGAGCTCTTGTAAATAGAAATCCACTATTCTGGAAAGCCACAAACCTATCTCCATTCTAAAATATGGATTCTTTTTGTCTGAATAATCAAATTGGATTTCAGGATAGTGTGGAAATTGGAGTTTCCATCCCATTCCTTGCCTAACAGCTTTCGAAATCCTCATTTATTCTCTCTTCCTTCAAAGTGTACCCTTCTGTGCCAGGCAATGCAGGGAGTACAAGGCAATTTCCCAGGGAGTGCACCTTTAGGAAGGAAAGCAAACCCGAGGCAAACCACCTCCATACAATGGAATAAGGGCCATTGTAGAGACATGCACAAAGGAATTTGCAAACAGAGAAGAAGTGATTTCAGGCACCTAGGAAATTGCAAGAGAGGAAAATGTGAGGGTTGGAGGCCTGAGGTTTCCAGCTAACATTCCCTTTTCACTGAAAAATACCTTCATCAACAGACCCCAGTGGTTAACAAATTTGACATTAAAATTTTGCCATGCTGTAGACCACCTATCACTCTTCTATTGACTTAATATATTTTTTTTAAAGTCAACTCACTTTAAAAACTTTTTATTCACGCTGGGTGTAGTGACTCACAGCACTTTGGGAGGCTGAGGTGGGAGGATTGCTAGAGGCCAGGAGTTTGAGACCAGCCTGGGCAACATAGACCGCCATCTCTACAAAAAATTAAAATTAAAAAAATTAGGCATGATGGCACACACCTGTAGTGCCAGCTATTTGGGAGGCTCAGCTGGGAGGATCTCTTGAGCCCAGGAGTTTGAGGTTACAGTGAGCCATGATCACTCCACTGCACTCCAGCCTGCGTGACAGAGCAAGACCCTGTCTCTAAAAAAAAAAAAAAACCCTTTTTATTCATCCTGACCAATAATATTTGTGAAGTGTGAGGAGTGGTAGAGGAGGTATCGTACTTGGAAAAAAAACTGACCTTCAAACAACTTGTGGAGCTTTTGCAGCCTTTGGCTTCCAGATGCACCGGCTGATCTTAACAGATGGGTTGGAAGGCTTCACTCTGGTATTGCCAGATGATTGTTACCTATAGACATCTAAACACCCAGATTAATAACAAGACTTTCCAGGATCATCTGTCTCGCATCAGTTCTCAACTATAATACGAGTTCAGAAAAGAGATTCCTGCTGAAATGCACGTGCCTGCTGAGTGTTCCAGCCACACGTGGGCACCAAGCTCCCAGCACCATAGCAGTTTATCATGGTCTTCTTTAGGGAAAAGGTAAGTCCCCCTTGCCTGGTGCCAGGTTCAGTTAGGAGAGTCCCCTCAGTAGACTTACTGGGGCCCTGAATTGTTACAAAATTTAATGAGACAGCATTTTCAGTTCATACACAGCGCCCTTCTCCAGTACAAGGCAGCTACTGCCTAAAGACATTGTCGCCTCTGTTGAATATAGAGGAAACTGAGCCTAGAGAATTAGGTGCTGTTGCTCAAGGTCAACTGATAAGTGAGTAGAGAGGCTAGTTATTTAGGTGAGTGTCTGCTTTCCTACTCAAAGGCCTAAAATGTCATTTTCATCTTTTGATTCTCTTCTCTGTAGAACCTAGTGTGTGCCTTACACGTAGTGAGTATTTGGCAATATTTGCTGACTTGGACCATGTATGGCATGACTCAGTCCCACCTGGGCTTCTTGGGTGCTAGTTATACCATACTAGGTAACTATCAAAATTCCCACATCCCTGCCAGGTCAGAGTTTAAAAGGGTAAATTGGGGGAGTCTGGCCTCCTGTGACAGAGGTCAACAGGTATAGAAAGCCAAGGGCAGTCTTTCGGTCCCTGGAGCTTCCGGCTCTCTCTTCCCCTATCCTTAAATCTGGCTGTCTCCTACAGTTAGCCCAGTAGTTACACTGATCACACAATTTTAAAGGAAACTAGACAGATCAATTTGAATTACATTTTAGGCTGAGTAAAACACAAGATATTTGCCCCAAAAATGGCACACAGAAAGTTGGTCATTTTTTGTTTAATTCAGTGCTGAATAATCAATAGATTTAGATGGAGGAAAAAATGTTCAAATTGGCAAGGAAATTACACAGTAAAAGTATAAAAATTAATTTCCTACTTCCAGAGTACAGGAAGGAAAAAGAGTCTCTTCTCCAGTAATTTACTTAAAAGCTAATGATTTTCCATTAATATATAATAGATAAGGAAAGAGTCCAAAGCATCATTTGTGGGTTTTACATGACCAGCATCTATCAAGTGATGGCATGACTAAAGCCAGTCGTTTGTTTTGCACGGTTGCCTACAATGGAAATGTGGATACAATCTTAGCGAAGGTAGAACTGCATCTCAACAGGAGAAGAGAGGTGAGCTGGACTGAATGCAACATCAAGAACCCTTATACCCAGGTGACTCATAGGTGAGGTGGTCTCGCAGGGTTTCAACCCTACTTCTGCAATAACATAAACTCTCTCTTGCTCCGGATACTCTGAGCCTAATTATTTTTGAGACTTGAGAATGAACCTTTTACTGTATGTGAATATTTAATTAATTGACCCTATAAAAGGAGGACATGTTTTCTCCCTCCTTGAAATCTCATTTCGTTATATGCTAAATGAAATCTAACAAATACTTGAAAAACATAGTGCTTTGCACAGACTCATTTTTTTGACAATTACATAAAGGAGAATATAGTATATAACTTTCCCGATTGATCTGGAGCAGCTTAATGCCATCCTGTAGTACCATCTCAGAGCAATGGTGTGGGTTGACACACTCATTCCACGTAGCTGTTGTAGCCTCCTCCGTGGAGAGAGGATGCCATCTAGCATGGACTCCAGAGAGCTGCAGCCAGCCCCCAAATGGTAAAAGCAAGCCTCAGGCTCCACATTTTGTGATCTAAAATGGGTCCATGAGTGCATTGGGCCAGTTCATATACAACACAAACAGTTCCCACTTACTACAAAGGGAATTCTGCTCATGAAATGGTTTTTGGGTCACAGAATATATCCATTACTTACATCTCAAGCTCCACAACCCTCATGTGCTTCAGGATCTGACTGGGATACCAATCAGTCCCCTCCTCTTCAGGCCAAATCTGACCTCTGTGTGTTTTGGGGAGGGGGGAGGGTAGGAGGAAGGTTAGCCTGGAGAGAGACACTAGTTATTTATTTGTCCTAGTCCTTTAGGGCTATAACAAAATACCTTAGACTGGGTAATTTGTAAATAACGAAAATTTATTGCTCGCAGTTCTGGAATCTGGGAAGCCCAAGATCAAGGTGCTAGCAGATTCAGTGTCTGGTGAGAGCTCTCTGCTTCATAGATGGCAGCGCTCTGTTGGTCACATGGCAGAAAGAGCAAAGGCGCTCCCTCAGGCCCACTTTATAAGGCCACTAACCCATTCATGAATGCTCCAACCTCATTACCTAGTCACCTCCCAAAGGCCCCACCTCTTAATACTCCAGGAGGGTCTGAATGGGGAAAAAGAGGCAAGATCAAGGGTGCTCCATGTGGTGTCCTCCCAGGTGAGTGGACCCTGCAGTGCGGGGGAGGGAGAAGTATTGCAAAGGACAAAAATGATTCTTAAGAGGTCCCTGTGGAGCTAGGAAAGTGATAGAATCTATGAACAGAACAGCTCACATCCTGCTTTATGTATGCCTCATCTGCATTGTAACTCCTGTCTGTTACTCCTACGCTTTTAGTTTAAAACGATTGCCTGTCTTAGTTGGTGTTGAGGCACTGAGAGAAAGGCACGTGACCATCCTGGGACCCAGAGATATGTACAAGAAGATCAGCTGCAGCCCAGAGAAGCTCCTGGTACAAGGACAAGAGGGGAGCTGAGAAGCCCAGAGCAGTCGTCTGCAGTGGGGTGGATATCCAAGGTGAAGAGCATGTCCAGAGTCCATAAGGACAAGATGGAAACATTCTTTGGGGCTTCAAAGAGGTCCTGGGAATGGAGGCTGGTGAAAGACTGGCCCACTTGCTAATCTGGGCAAATAGTAGCTTTAGTTGTTGGACTTTGGGATACCATGTTAGTGACATTTTTGGTAGCTACAATGGACTCAATGTTTGCATCCCCCCAAATTCTTATTAGAATCCTAACCCCTGATGTGATGGTATTAGGAGATGGGAACTTTGAGAGATAATTAAGCCATGATGAGCATAGAGCCGTCATGAGTGGGATTAGTGCTCTTTATAAAACGGACCCCAGAGAGCTCTTCCGACCTCTCCCCACCATGTGGGGATACAACAAGAAGTTGGCAATCTGCAACCCAGAAGAGGGCCCTCACCAGAACTTGACCATGCTGTCTTCCTGAACTCAGACCTCCAGCCTCCAGAACTATAAGAAACAAATTTCTGTTGTTTATAAGCCACCCAGTCTATGGTACTTTGTCATATCAGACAGTAGCCCAGCATGTCAAAGCAGAATCTAGTTATGGAAGGTACCAGTATTCAATCATTTGTTACCTCCTTCCTTTGACATTTTTTGAGTTACTATTAAGTAGAAAGCATAGTTAGGCATCCCTTTCTTATTTTATTTTTTTAAATTTTTTTGTAGAGATGAAATCTCAGTATGTTGCCCAGGTTGGTCTTAAACTCCTGGCCTAAAGCGATCCTCCTGCCTTAGCCTCCCAAAGTATCAGGATTATAGGCATGAGCCACAGCACCCAATTAAGCCCTTTCTTTAAATAGCTTCTAGATGCTCAAGACCAAAAAG
Organism: Lepilemur ruficaudatus; assembly: GCA_963574885.1. Taxonomy (NCBI): domain Eukaryota; kingdom Metazoa; phylum Chordata; class Mammalia; order Primates; family Lepilemuridae; genus Lepilemur; species Lepilemur ruficaudatus. Next base: position 15,497 of record CAUYRT010061938.1, on the reverse strand, counting down.
TCACACATGGAAGAAACTGGAATAGAAGACAGCTCAACATGAGAAAGACTGCTGTAAGGAGGATGTTTTAAACTGTTTGGATCCAGTGTTGGCAAAATCTCCTAGAAACTCCACTTTCATTCATTGCAGGACTGCAAACCTATACAGCCTTTCTAGAAAACAGTTTAGCAATAGTTATCAAAAATCACAAAACACATATAACCCTTTGTGATAGCAGTTTCCACTTCTAGAAAAACACCCTAAAGAACTAGATAACAATGTATGCAAAGATTTCACTACAAGGATGTATAAAGATTACACTATTGGTTATAATATGAAGAAAAAAAACACAAATTTCTAAGAATAACAAATTAGCTAAGTAAATTATGAAACAACACTTCAGTGGTATTCCTGCCAAAAATATTTAACCTGAATCTAATCATGAGGAAATATCAGACAAACCAACTGGGGGACATTCTACAAAAGAGCTGGATTGTGTTGCTTAAAAATGTCAAGGTCGGGGAAGATAAAGAATGACTGAGAAACTGTTCCAGATTAAAAGAGAATAAGGAGACAAGACAACTAAATGCCAGGTGTGATTTTGGATTGGATCATGGTGGGGCAGTGGGCGGCTACTATAAAGAACATTGTTGGGACATTTGATGAAATTTGAGTATGGACTGAACATTAGATAATAGTGTAATCATTGTTAAAATCTCTGATTGTTATTATATGAGAGTGTCTTATTCTTAGAAAATATACTATCAAGTATGGAGGAGCTTTTAAAAAGTGAATTAGATAGCTATTAAATCTGCAAACTAGGATAGGCATCAGAGATGACTAAGAAACAAAACATGATTTAAATAATAGTTCAAGGCAACCAGTAGAAGTTTTGTGATAAAACACACAGGATTGATCACCAAAAGAATGATGCTGATGATAACTTTCAGGCTTTCAGGGAAAGGCTGTGTCACCTAGGGGAGTCAGAAGTGGCTACACATGGTGAGTTTTTAGCTGGGTCTTCAGCCAGATGTATCTGAATCTGCTAGGAGTCTACCATGTGCCAGGGACTGTGGTAGGTACTGGGAATATAACAGTGAGCAAAATGGGCATGATCCTGCCCTGCTGGGGCTTCTATTCTAGGGGTGAGCCCAACCAATACCCAGTAAACAGACAAAGTAATTACAATTGTAAGTTTCCAATTAAAAGAAACAAACGAGAGCCAAGACAGAGACTAGCAGACACAGTCATTGGGAAAGTCCTCTTGATGAGGATGACAGCAAATCCATGACCTAAGTGATGAGGAAGAGCTAGCTGGCTATGAGTGAAGGGGGAGAGCATTTCAATCAAGAGGGCTGCATGTCCCCAAGTGAGCGGCAGGTGTTCGGAAGTGGAAGTAGACCTATGTGGCTGGAGCAGGAATAGGTGGAAGGGCCTAAAAGGAGATGTCTAGAAGGAGGCAGGGGTGCGGGCCTTCAGGGGCATAGGCCAGGTAGGACCTTGTACAAATTTGGGTTTCTCTCTAAGGAAATGGAAAGCCATTGTCCAGAGCCATGAGGCCTCGGCCATAGCTTTGCTTTGCCTGAGCCTTACCCTTCCCCCCTCTTAGCTGAAGTTAAGTTTCTGTTTTCCAGGAATGGTGAGTTTCGCTTTACAGCCAGTAATCTCATATGCATATCATGCTGCTGATTGGTCAGTCCTTTTTATTTCTAATTTGCATTGTGATTGGGCGTTCCCCTCTCGCTTGTCTATAAAAGCTGTAACCTCATGCTCAATAAATGAGACTTGATCAGAATACTGTCTTGTCTCCATCTCTCACGTCTCTTGTCCCATCCAACTCCCGCTCCCTCCTCCAGGTTCTGCGAATAACGTACCCGCGGGTCGGGACAAGCCATTGAAGACTTTTAACTGGAAGATGAAATGACCTGATTGGTGTTTTAAGAAGCATCACTTTTGCTGCTGTGCAGAGAATGGATTGGAAGGAGGCAAGAGTGAGAGCTGAGAGACGAGGTAGGAAGCTGCAGGGCCCAATGGGGAGGGGGGAAGGGAAGCAGTCAGACAGGAGCAGACCTCACACTTGGACTTTTGCAATGTCCCCAGATAAAGAAAGTTCCATATACTGTTACAGAGACAGGCTGATGGGACTGAAAAGATGGCACCATCCCATACCTATGAGCCTGGTTCCCATGGCCAGAGCTCCTGGCCTGGAATGTATCATGAATAAAGTTTTCTACCTAAGTCCTATAATCAGCTATGGGTAGCACTTCATATTACTGTTTTTGTTGTGCTAGTTGGGTTGTCTTAGTGTGGGTTCCCCTAGACCTGAAGACAAGGATTCAAAGGCAAGTAGCTTATCTGGGAACGCAGGTAACGGAGGGGAGGTAATGGAGGGAGGGCAGCCAGGAAAGGATGTGTTAAGTTACCTCTGGGTGTGACTAGGACTTAATCTGTGGGAACTCTAGGAAGCACATGCATGTTGTCCACCTAAGAGGCAAGGGGGCTGGTATTTCTACACCAACGCTCTCCCCCCAGCCATGGCTGAGGGCTGCCCAGCAGGGGTATTCATTTGCTAGCATTTCTGCCTTTCTGCAGGGGTGGACAGGCCAGGCTTCTGCAGTTCTGGGCAAACGCTTCTGCACAGAGATGCAAATATTGGCAGTTGGACGTCTCTGGAGCCCAAAGAAGTGGCAGAATCTGAAGGATACCAGAGATGCAAAGGAGCCAGCTGTACTCTATGTTGTTGTTCACTTATAAAATATATCTCATATGAGGGAAGTAACCTAAACCTTTTTTTTATTATTTCAGAATATTATGGGGGTACAAACGTTTTGGTTACATAAATTGCTTTTATACCATTAGAGTCAAAGTTACAAGTGTGCCCATCACCCATATAGCGTACATTGTACCCGTTAGGTGTGAATTTACCCACCCCATCCTACGCCCTCCCACCTGATTGATTTCCAATGAATGTTACTTCCATATGTGCACAAAAGTTTTGATTGATTAGTACCAATTTAATGGTGAGTACATGTGGTGCTTGTTTTTCCATTCTTGTGATACTTCACTTAGAAGAATGGGCTCCAGCTCCATCCAGGATAATACAAGAGGGTTTTAGTTCACCACTTTCTATGGCTGAGTAGTACTCCATGGTATACATATACTGCATTTTATTAATCCACTCATGTATTGATGGGCACTTGGGTTGTTTCCACATCTTTGCAATTGTGAACTGTGCTGCTATAAACATTCAAGTGCAGGTGTCTTTTTTATAGAATGTCTTTTTTCCTTTGGGTAAATACCCAGTGATGGTATTGCAGGATCAAATGGTAGTTCTACTTTTAGTTCTTTGAGGTATCTGTATACTACTTTCCATGGAGGTTGAACTAGTTTGCAGTCCCATCAACAGTGTATAAATGTTTCTAACTCTCTGCATCTACACCAGCATTTGTTGTTTGGGGACTTTTTTTTTTAATAAAAGCCATTCTCACTGGAGTTAAGTGATGTGTCATTGTGGTTTTGATGTGCATTTCCCTGATAATTAGAGATGTTGAACATTTTTTTCATATGTTTGTTGCTCATTAGTCTATCTTCTTTTGAAAAGTTTCTGTTCATATCTTTTGCCCACTTTTTAATTAAGTTGTTTGATTTTTTCTTGCTGATTTGCTTGAGTTCTTTATAGATTCTACTTATCAGCCCTTTATCAGATGTATAGTATGCAAATATTTTCTCCCATTCAGTAGGTTGTCTATTTGCTCTAGTGATAGTTTCTTTGGCTGTGCAGAAGCTTTTTAATTTGATCAGGTCCCATTTATTTATTTTTATTGTTGCTGTGATTGCTTTTGGGGTCTTCTTCATAAATTCCTTGCCTAGGCTGATATATATAAGAGTTTTTCCAACATTTTCCTCTAGAATTCTTATAGTTTCATGCCTTAGGTTTAAGTCTATTATCCAAGGTGAATTGTTTTTGTGAGTGGTAAGAGGTGCAAATTCTGTTTCAATCTTCTACATGTGGCTATCCAATTTTCCCAGCACCATTTATTGAATAGGAATTCTTCTCCCCATTGTATGTTTTTGTCTGCTTTGTCAAAGATCAGATGGCAATATGAGGATGGTTTCATATCTGGGTTCTCCATTCTGATCCATAAATCTGTCTCTGGTTTTGTGCCAGTACTACGCTATTTTGGTTACTATAGCCTTGTAGTATAGCTTGAAGTCTGGTAAAGTGATACATCCTAATTTGTTTTTACCTAAACCTTTGACGGCCACCAGACTCTCAGAAGCTGTGAAAGAGGTACAGGGGAGAAATGATCGTGGCTTGGACAGAGGTGGTTGCAAGTGGAGGTGGAGAAAAGATAGTATATCCTTTGGGTGCTGGTGGACCAGAGGGGGAAGGGAAACGTAGGAACTGTAGAGTGGGGAGTTTTTTTTTCTTACCCATCTGTAGGTCATGGCTGAGACCCTTTATATAACAACAAAAGATAGATTAACAAGAGAAAAGCATACATATTTATTTAATATGAGTTAAATTTCTGAAGCCTCCAGAAATGAAGACCCAAACAGAGAGTGCTCAGTATTGTCATGCTGAGGAAGAGTGGACAGTTGTGCAGAAGTATGATTGGGCAAAGGGGATGTGATTCAGTGGAAATAAACTTGGGGGAACTTAGCAAAGCCTGTTCGTTCAGATTCTTATCTCCAGAGATAAGACATTCCTTTCCTCTGGATATAGGGTGGATGCCTCTGGAATGAGGGTCCTCTTCAGAGAAGATCAGAGGATTCTTTTATGGCCTGCTTCAGGGGAGAAGGACAGGAGAAGGTCAGAAGGTGACCTTCCTGTTTTTACTGTTTCCAAATACCACATTTGGGGGTAGGGCATTCTGAATCCCAAGAGAACCAAGATAACTCCTAGTTTCTGGCTTGATTGGTGGTATGGACTATGAGGCTGTTTACTCACCTGGAGATGTTTGGGGAAGGGGGCAGCCAGGAACAGATCTGACGAGACATAGCAAGAGTTTGGTTTTGTGCTGGTTAAGTATGAGGTCTGTAAAAGGCATCTGTGTGGCGATGTTGGCAGGCTTCCACTCAGGAGATAGACCTGGGATGGAGACACAGCACTAGATGAGGATAGCTTGCCAGGGTTAGGGGGAGAGGAGGCTGAACAGGCAAAGCACAGAGGATTTTTAGGGCAGTGAAAGTATTCTGTATGATGCTATAGTAGTGCAGACATGTGCTTATACATTTGTCAAAACCCATAGAATGTGAAACACTATGAGTAAACCACAATGTAAAGCGTGGACTTTGGGAGATAATGGCCTATCAGTGTAGATTCGCTGATCGTAACAAATACACCACTATGGTGTGTGGTGTTGATGGTGGGAGGGGGCTTGAGGGGAGGGGCTACAGGAGAACTCTCTGTACTTTGTTCACTTTTTTACTATGAACCTAAAACTGCTCTAAAAAATAGTCTATTTAAAAAGGGCAGGGAAATAGGCAACAAGGAGAGGGGGTGAAAAGCCCAGAAGTAAGAAAGCCAAGGTGGAGGGAGGCAGAGGAGGGAACTCAGGTGGAGTAAAGGAACACTAACAGGCCTGGCGGGGTAGGTGCTTCACAATAAGCCTGTGAGGTGAGGATTTTTACATGGAGACGCTCAGACTCTGAAAGGTGAAAGAATCCATGGGTGTTTGAATCAAGGACAACTCAACTCCTTCCATTACTTTAGGCTGCTTACATTTGAGAAGATCAGCTTGGAGCAGCACAAGGTCATGCTGGAGAATGCTGGGGGTACAGTTTGAAAGAGAAGCCTCGGCTAGGAGACAGGGCTCAGTTCTAAGACATCCTCTTCCCTGAAACCAGGAGAGAGGACTGTAGGGCTCCTCTTCAATGGGAAAAAAAGAAAAAAAATGCATTTTTGCCATGGAAAGAGGAAGAACTCAGCAAAACCCAGAGTGATGCTTGCCATCTCTAATTGTAGCCCTGGCTACCAGAACGTTAACTTGTGGTTCCAGGGAGGTATTTTCCTAATCATCATAAAAAGGAGCATATATCTTTTCATTTGCCTTCCCCTCAACTAGGTCCAATTTTTTTTCTCCCAAACTCAAAAGGGAGAATTTCAATTATTTTCTACTCTTTTGGTAACGAGGACAAGGCCAGTTTGTCTTTTTCTTTTAGGGGAACAATTTGTGTCCCTGTTGTGACAGCTCAAGAAAGCTGAATAAAAAGATGTTTCTTTCTCAGAATGCATGTGGAAAGCACATTTTGGCTGTCCTGCCAGTGGCTGCTTATTCATTCATTTGACAAACTTCTGAGCAGTCACTGTGAGCCAGGGGCCAGCCTCGCCATTGGGACAACAGAGATGAATAAGACGTAAGTTCTACCCTCAAGAAATTCACGGTATGGTTAAGACCCAGACAAGGCAACAGAAGATTCCAGCGCCATAGGACAGGAGCCAGGAGCAGTAAAAATGAAAAAGGCAAGTGCACAATGCTTTCTAGGTACCTGGGAGGAGTCTCTAGCCAGGATGGCTGGGGGGGGTTGGTCAGGGAAGACTCTGCAGAACAGCTGCTCATTCCTCTGAAGGCTAATATTGGTGACCAAAACCCAATCATGGTTATCTTTTGTTGGAATGAACAAATGGGGAGCTCTGCTAGTCCTTCCAGGGGATGTCACTCACCAGAGCTGGAGACCACTTGTAAATCTCAACAAGCCATTGGAAAGCTCTTCTATGAAATTCCTTCTGGGCCTCTGGGCCAGAGACTCTAGGACATCTCATTCCTTTTAAGAAAAGTGGCAGAGATCAGCAGACCAGGAGAACTACTTATGCAAGGGAGGGCCCTGAGCCAATGAACCTCTGTACAACTTGAGGTAAGTATTTAACCACAGGCAACTGTTCCAGCTTCCTGTTTGGTCAAGAAGTGATAAGCAGTGAAACTTCATCTCCAATAGCCAAAAGCCCTGGGAATTGGGCTCTTGCTTGGTGTGAGGGAAACGGTAAAGCTCTGTTGAACGTGTCTAAAATATCCACATGAAGAATGACTGTCGAATGCTTGAGATTTACAGAGAAAAAAATTACAAAATGTCCTAGCTCGATTTACATTGAGGGAAAAAGCAAAAAGATACCTATAAGGCAGTGTATTTTTAAGAGGAAAATTAAACCATATATTTAAAAATATATTAAAAATGTGAAGCACAAGTTAATACAGTGGAAGTTAACTCTTTCCATCTGACAAAGAGAACTTTTTTCAAAATCCTGCCAAATTGTTGGACGCCCACCAGGTAGGAAATTGAAATCTGCATCAATTTTAGGAATGATAAAGATGTCTTTTCCTCATAGATAGCTTTAAAATAAAAAAAAAAAGTCAAGGTTTCCTGAGTTAGCGTACAGTCCAGGTGCAGGAGGCTTAAGGCAGAGATTAAAGATCCCTGCAGCGAGCAGATAGATACCGATGTCTTCATTTCCTCGCCTATATGTCCCTTTAGCTTCCAGAAGAGCCTAATTTGAGCCTACCTGGGGACCAGTGTTTGCCCAACGCCTCACCCCTTCCTCCTGAATGAAAGGAGGAAAAGGAACTTCAGCATTTTGAGAAACACAAAGTGTATCCAGACCCTGTGCCAGTTGTTTGAGAATGCAGTGTCTGCTTATGGAAAAAATCATAACATTTATGTGCCATTTTCTCTGTGCTTTGTATCCCCTAAGCATTTGGCATGATTATCTCACTCCCTACAGCTGACGCTGTGAGGCAGATGCCATCATTATTTTCATTTTACACCAGTGGAAACTGAGGTGTGGAGAAGTTAGGTAACTGGTCTAGCCACAAGGGATTCCATGACACCTGAGACACGTGCCCTACGCTCCAAGACCATAAGTGACAGACCAGGAATTTGATCTCACGTCCGCTGGCTCCAGAGCCTGTGCCATCACCATTAGAGCAGTGGTTTCCCACTGGGGGTGATTCTGTCCCCAGGGCACATTTAGTAATTTCTGGAGACATTTTTGGTTGTCACAGCTGAGTGAGTGCCTTCCTCCCACAAGCTCAGCAGGAAGAGGGGAGCAGACAGACCCTGGAGAAGGGAAAGAGAGCTGAGAGTAGAGGGGATATAGGCAAATGCCCAGGATGGTGGACATCACTTGCAAGGGCAGAACCCACTAGAACTGCTCAGACAATGGAGCAGAGGATACTGCATCAAAGGAGTGCACCCCTGGTCAGCGCTCCCCATGTTCCGACCCAGCCCACCTTTTTAGCACCCTCTCCTATTACACCCCATCAGGCACCTTACACACCAACAAATAACGTCTCATTAAGAACGGGGCTCTGCAACCAGCTTTCACAATTTTAATCCTGGCTCCCACCCTTTCCAGCCCTGGGACTTTGGGCAATACACAAACTCCCCAAGGCTCAGTATCTTTACCTATGCAATGAGGATGATGAATTAAAAACAGTACCCATTTTACAGGGCTGTGTGAAGATCAAATAAGATACTACATTCAACCCAGAGCTTGGCCCTCATGGTATGTTCTCGATAAATGTTCACCGAAGATAATAAGCCAAAGGGACAAAAGTCACTGATCACTTCTACCTGCCATCTTCCCCCTTGCCTTCCCCTATCCTCCCTCCACAAGCAGAATAGATGGTTTCTCTATAAGCCCTACTTGGTCTCCTTTTCTAATCTCTCAGAGCACTTTACTTGTCCTTCCCTTTTATTTAATATAACAAACACTATGTGCCTGCTGACTGTGCCAAATGCCTTTAAAATATTAATGCACTTATTCCTCACAATAACCCTTGGGGGAAGTATTAACATCATTTCCATTTTACAGATGAGAAAATGTGCAGAGTTAAGTAACTTGCCCCAGGCCACATGCCCGCGAGTGGCAGAGCTGGCGTTTGAACCCAGGCGAACCACACTCAACCACTGTGCTTCTTTCATGTCCCTTAAAATGCCGAATCTTGAGCTTTGGTTTTGTTTTTTTTTAACAATCCTGTCAGTATTCCCTGCATACACACAGAGTTCCTCAGGACCGGGGCCTGAGTGACCTGCTCAATACATGTTTATTGTGGCTGGGCACAGTGGCTCACGCCTGTAATCCTAACACTCTGGGAGGCCAAGGTGGGAGGATCACTTGAGTTCAGGAGTTTAAGACCAACCTGAGCAAGAGTGAGACCCCGTTTCTACTAAAACATAGAAAAAAAAAATTAGCCGGGCAACTAAAAATAGGAAAAATTAGCTGGACGTGGTGGCATGTGCCTGTAGTCCCAGCTACTTGGGAGGCTGCAGTAGTAGGATTGCTTGAGCCCAGGAGTTAGAGGTTGCAGTGAACTATGATCACACCACTGCACTCTAGCCTGGATTACAGCAAGACTCTGTCCCAAGAAAAAAGGTTATTAACTGATTAATCACCTTGTTAATTGATATGATTTTCATCAAACACCAGAGAGCTCTACCTGGGACCTAAATAGAAAAAGAAATGTATTACTCCAGAGGCTAAAATGGGCTGGGGCAGGTAGGATGCAAGAAATGCACACTGGACTTAAGGTGGCAGGAGGAGGGTGGGCTTCATGGAAGACAGCAAGTGATGTTACCTCTAAGCATAAATAGGCCCCAGCCAATGAGCTAGGACTAATTCACGCATCTGAACTTTAAAACTGAAACCAAGACGAATGAGGTTAAATCACTGGGGAACTCCACTCTGCTCTGCTGCCTGGGCCTGCACGGTGCTTTACATCTTCACTAGGTGATGTGCTTGCTCCAAAGTACCGTGCTCATCACGGAGCACTTGGCTTTACTGATCGACAAACTGTGTATTCGGACTACACAGTAAGTGCCTACGGTGGGAGAGGTTCCCTCCAGAATGCTAGGTCAGCAAAGGACTGTGGGCATAAGGACAAGAGAAAGCTACCCCTTGGCTTAGCTTTGCCCCCTTGCCACCGCCCCCACCTTTTTGATTTGAGCTACAGCAGCTAAGTATTTGAAGACAGCAGCTAAGTATGAGGAGAAGACGAGAAGGCTGGAGTGTGGGTGATGTTAACTCATAAGACGGCTGATAAAATGGTGCTGAGCCTGAACTCCAAGCCAGCCTCACATGCTGCTGGTCAGGGGTGAGGAAGTTCTGGGTTCTAGTCCTACCTCTGCTTCTAGCCAGCAACATGACTTTGGGAAGGCCTCTCCACCTCCCAGAGTCTAGTTTTCTTGTCTATTAAATCACTGGGCTAGACTACAGCACACAATTTTGTCATTGTTAGTCCTTATTTCTTGTTCTTTTTTAAGAAATTGAAATGAAATTCACATAACATAAAATTAACCATTTTAAAGTGTGCGATTCAGCAGTATTTAGTAACTCCACAATGTTGTACAACCACCGTTTAGTTTCAAAACATTTTCATCACCCCAAAAGAAAATCTCATACCTATTAAATAGTCCCCATCCCCCCTCCTCCCTCCCCCTGGCAACCGCCAATTTATTATACTTTCTGAAGTTTCTTTGGATTTACCTATGCTAGATATTTCATGTAAAAGAAAATATACAATATGTGTCTTTTGTGTCTGGCTTCTTTCACTTAGCATACCATTTTCAAGGCTCACCCATATTGTAACATGTTCATTCCTTTTTGTGGCTGAATAATATTCCATTATGAACTGCAGTGTGATTTTGAGCCCCAAAATTATGATCCCCTTTTCTTTTCAATCATCTGCTCAACACACACACTTAATGAAAACCAACTAAACACGAGGCAGGTGCTGAGGGGAAATGGTTGAGAAATATGTGTCCCCTCACATCCAAGGCAGCCCTTTCCAAAGCAGGGGACTGGTACCCAGAGTGGCACCTAGTGGTATCTGAGATGATGTCAGGAAATACACTGCTGGGGAAGTGGGAAGCAAAATGAAAAAATAGCATCAAATCTCAACTCGAGATAAGTATTGTCTTCTAAATTCTGAGTCCTTCTGATTACATCAACGAGAAGGTCTCATGTGAGGCTGAGATGTCTCTGACCACCACTCTCATTCTCCCTTTTTAACAAAAAGGCTCAGACTTTTAGCAGACAACTGTATCTAGCTGGAGCTTAATAGCATTTTGTTTTAATGTGTTTCAAATTACCTTACATTTGTAGCAAGTTATAAGGTTTTTTTCATTTATATTGTTTAACATTTTCTTTCAAATAAATTCATTTAAGTTTTTTAAAAGTGAGTCAATTTAATAAAATAGTAAATAATATTTAGGTGATATGCAGACTTGAGACACTAAGTTGGTAATGGAATGACTAGTGTTTGGAAAATACCTGCTTAGAGATTTGTCCCATTTACTGTAAGGCCACCATGTGATTTTTACCTATGTTTGATGTGCTTGCTTCAAAGTACAGTGCTTACCACTCAGCACCTGGCTTTACTAATTGACAAAAACCAAATTTTAAATTTGTCACTATTCTCCCAGTTTTGGGAAGAGTCCAAAATGGAAGCCCACGCCCAATCCGAGAGGTTTCCAGGCCAAGAAAGCCTTGATGTGTCTGACCCAATTAGCTTATTAACGGACTAAAATTACGTTAATAATTAATTCTTTATCTTGCAAAAGCCAGAAGGCGCTACCTGAGGCTCAAATAGGAAGGGGATCCTTTTACAGAAACGGTAGAAACAGGAATCTACGCAAGGGTAACAAAAAAAATCAGTAGGAAATATGGAAATACTTAGCTCCCCTCCTGGATTAGTTCTTTTTAGATTGAGACGACAAGGAGGAAGACAAAGTGTCGCCTTCCCAGGCATTGAGCACTAAAGGAAATTTCTCTCGCAGGGGCCCGAGAAGGCAGGAGGCTCCTCCCGGCCCCGCCCCCGGCAGCAGAGGCCCCGCCCCTCCCGTAGGCCCCGCCTCCGCTGCGTCTCCGCCCGCCCTGCGACTCCCGCTCACGCTGAAGATGGCGGCAGCTGTGTGCAGGTTGCTCCGGGCCTCGGTGAGTGGCTGTCGTGTGGGGACAGGCGTGTAGATACCGTGGTGGCTCCAGGAGCTTGCTTCCCAGGCAGATCCCGCTCTCCTGGGCCTGGGGGCCATTCGCCCTTCGTGGAGGTGTCAGTGGGTAACGGACCCAGAGGCCTCTTCCCGGGCCAGCTCCTTGCGCCTGCGCAGAACCACCCTTCTCCCGCTCCTTTCTCCCTCTTGCTCCTGGCAGCCGGCTCCCGGAGTCCCTCCTGGCTGAGAGCCTCCGGTCCCCATCCCTTCTCCACCTAAGTAAGCATCCGGTCCTGGGCCTGGAGACATCCTGGCCCCTCTCTGTCACTGACTCTATGACCTTGGACAAGTGACTTCGCTTTTCTGAACGTTTTTATTTTCCTTAAGTCGAAAGAATGATGCCTGTATCGAGGCATTGCTGTGAACGGCCAGTTAAATGCTGGATGGAAACAGGCAAAGCGCTAAAGTAACAAAAGGCGCCCGCCCCTCTTCGGCCTCCTCCCGCCCCGCCTTCTCCATGTCTCTGCCGTTGTTTGCTGCTTTTCTCCTTGCAAAGCCCAGTGCTATCTTGCTACCCACCCTTTCTCATGGTGGGGTTCAACGCAGGCCTTTCTTCCTGAGTCATTAAGTTGAGCAAACATTTCCTTTGAGCCTTGTCCAGACTTTCCCAGAGGCTGAACCTTGCTCTACTTATTGACTTCATGGGGCTGGAGACCTTGTCTTTTGTAAGGAAAGCCTTGACACGGTAGAACATGCTCAGCAGATAGTGCTGGGAAAGGGCTTGAATACACAAGGTCTGGCCAAGTCGCCTGGGTTTTGAACCCTCTGTATTGCTTTTAAGAGCATGGAGTTTTTAATTGTTCAGTCTTCACGTTCTTATAGTTACCCTCCTCCTTCCAGCCAGCAAAGGAGTGAGAAACAGAAGAGCATGTTAAGAACATGGAGACCCAGTCGATGCTCTTAGAGTTTTGAGTATGGTATTTGGTTCACAGGGACAAGGACAGCTGAGGCCACTATCGGCCTGATGCCCTTTCAGCAGGACCAGCTTCCGTCACCAGTCTGGAAAAACTTTGTAATATAAAGTGTTTTTCTTTCCAGCTTGCTCGACATGTGAGCGCCATCCCTTGGGGCATTTCTGCTTCTGCATCACTTAGGCCTGCTGCTGTCAGAAGAACGGGCTTGACAAATGTATTGTGGTCTGGTTCTGGCCAAGCCTTTAGCACCAGTAAGTGTTGTTATGCTTTAGTTGGACACAGGTAAAGGAAACTCAGATCATCATCTCTGCATAGGGGCTCTGAACCCTGGCTTTACATTAGATTCACCTTGGGAGCTTTTAAAACCGCAGCACTACCCCAGTACCCCCCAGACAAATTAAATCCTTCTCGGGTAAGACCAGGATGTCAGTATTTTTAAAAACCTCACTGGGTAATTCTAATGTGCAGCCAGGGTTGAGAATCACTGAGGCAAACTGCCCTTGTCACATTTCCATCTTAGTTGCCAGAGCTTTTAATCCTCTGGTTTGAGGGGCAGGAGGTGGGGGCAATCCAGATGCCTTCCGGGCCTGCTGTGAATGAAGGGGTGTGAGTGTTGACCAGCCTGTGGGGACCTGAGACTACAGCTGCTTTATGATTCAAGCTTGTCTGCTGGCTCCAACTAGCCACTTTGGAACCAGACTTGTCTAATGGAATCCTCCATGACCTGAGTGAAACTTAGCTGTTTCTTGAAGTTTATACTGCATTCTCTAAGATAACAAGCCTTACCGAGCTCAGCCTTAGATAATGATTGGCACTTAAAAATACCTCCTTTAGATTTGTGTAGGCTTTGAAAAATCATAAATGGTTTAGGAGATATACTTTAGCAAAGCCTTTGTTTGTGGGGGAAATATTCTAAGAAGTTTCACATTTTTGCTGCCCTGGGTCTTTAAAATATTTCTAGTAGTGATTTGATGCTACAGGTTAAAACTTTCTTCCCCTAGTCCCAAATCCTCCTCCCAGCAATTCCTCCTGTTTCTGTTCATCACAGTCCCAGGCATTTTGACACTGGATCTCCTTTGTACCTCATTCCCACGGAGAAGCAAGTCCTCTCCAGTTTTGACACATACCTTGCATCCATTCCTGTCCTTTCTGCCAGGACCCTCCCCTCAATACCTCTTACTGAGATCACTGAAATCACCTCCTAATGTGTCTCCTCTCTTCTTGCTCCTCTTACCTTCCTCCCAAACTATCTTCTTAAAAATAGCTGTCTTCTCTTGTAGCTCCTACATAAAAACCTCCCATGACTCCCTGTTATCTCTCCTATTAAGAACTGACTCAGCAGCCTGGTGTTTAAGGACCCTTGAAGCATGGCCTTCAGCCCTTCCTGCTTGCTTTGTTCTCATCAGACTATGCCACAGGCAGTTCCCTGTTCCTTCCACCCTTCTTTTTTTTTTTTTTTTTTTTTTTTGAGACAGAGTCTCACTCTGTTGCCCAGGCTAGAGTGCCGTGGCGTCAGCCTAGCTCACAGCAACCTCAAACTCCTGGGCTCAAACGATCCTTCTGCCTCAGCCTCCCGAGTAGCTGGGACTACAGGCATGCGCCACCATGCCTGGCTAATTTTTTCTATACATTTTTAGTTGGCCAATTAATTTCTATTTTTAGTAGAGACGGGATCTCGCTCTTGCTTAGGCTGGTTTCGAAGTCCTGAGCTTGAATGATCCTCCCACCTCAGCCTCCCAGGGTGTGAGTCATGGCGCCTGGCCGGCAGGCCTCTTGAAAACAACCCCCATGGATACCAAGGGACAACTGTACCTAAGACGTACAGTTGAACTGAATCTTTTAATTGATTTATACTACTAATTAATTATAGTGAGAAGGTTAAACAAAATCAAATACATGCTTGATGTAGCAAATGATGAACTGCATACGTGTGTGGGTTTTTTCCAGGTTCCTCGTACCATGCCCCTGCTGTCACTCAGCATGCACCCTATTTTAAGAGTACAGCCGTTGTCAATGGGGAGTTCAAAGACCTAAGCCTTGATGACTTTAAGGGGAAATATTTGGTGCTTTTCTTCTATCCTTTGGATTTGTAAGTGTATTTTCTATGATGCTTTCATGTCATTCTGAGAGCTTCCACACTGAACTTGTCTATCTCTAGTTACTCTCCTTGTCAAGGGAAGATTTCTTTCTGACCCTTCATTGCTGATGGCCTTGTTGATTACAGCTTGCATCTGTAGGTGATTTACAAGTGTTAAACTTAACAGGGTGGAGTGGTATTCCTTTTAATGGTAGGGTTACAAAATGGCTCTATTTCATATGCCCTGGGAGCGGTGGTTCCTTAAGTTAGCCTGTGAAGAAATTTTCACTGTTCTGGGGGGAAATGAGAAAAGTAATGATAATAAAATGAATTTTCATAAAGATACTTTATTTAAATACAGCCTTTTTATTCTTTTTTTTTTTTTTTTTGAGACAGAGTCTCACTTTGTTGCCAGGGCTAGAGTGCCGTGGCGTTAGCCTAGCTCACAGCAACCTCAAACTCCTGGGCTCAAGTGATCCTTCTCCCTCAGCCTCCCAAGTAGCTGGGACTACAGGCATGCGCCACCATGCCCGGCTAAT